>JAZKJV010010649.1:0-42500 GCA_037367405.1 Ottelia alismoides
TCTGGGCGACGGTAGGTGGGGAAATATTTGTATCCTATTGCGCTGTTTTGTAGATTCTGCGGTTCTTTTTGTATGAAGTGTATGTTTTTTGTATTTATTGTGTTTCCTTCAAAATTAATCAACCATTTGTAAATTTTGTATGGTTTTTTGTAGAATACAATTCATATTAGCAATTAATGTATGGTTATTTGTAATGATTGTATGGTCCTTTAGTTCTTTTTAAAAATGCAGTAGTCATTCGCGCTCAATAGATGAGTAAAATATAACCGAAATATGTATAATACACATTCAAAATGTATAATGCACATCCAAAATGTGCAATACATGTCAAATATACAATATGCACTTCTTTACAGCAGTATCCGTCGCAGATCTCCATCCGCTGGAGCAGCAACTCATTCCACCCGCCGACCAAGCTTCATCGTCGTCTCCATAGCCACCGATGTGCTCTGCCGCTTGGAGTTCGCGAAGCCCCTTCACCCCGACACCATCCGCGACTTGCTACAGCAAGGGGTGGTTGCCTCCATTGCTTGTGACGGAAGACAAGGAGGCGACGCACCCCTCGCCTTCTCCCACTTTCCCCGACCTCCGATGGCTACTCACGCGCGCAGCAGTCTTCCGCCATACAGATCATCATCTACATCCGCCTGAGGGACGACCTCCGTCCGCGCGGAGGAGAAGACCTTCATCGCACAGCCGGCGAGTTCGTCAGCCGCAGACCAGTCAGCACGGAGGTCAAGCCACGGCTGAAGGACGACCACCTATCCACCACGAACGTCGACCGCCGCTGATCCACTCCGCACCAGATCCACGCAAAAACAAAAGGAGCGGCCCCCTTTTGGTTAGGGCATACCGTTTCCAAATTTGAATAAACAATTAAGAAGACATTAATGGAGGAGATAATTGAGTTGATTACATACTATATTTAGATAATGTATAAAGACCAAAATGGGTTTTTGCTTAATTTATAAATAATATTAATATATCATTAATAATAACCACCCGATCAATTATGGATGGCCGAGATCGCTGGCCTTCCATATGAATGGAAGGACCAAGTCTCATATGAAAGATATCCTATATATATATATATATATATATATATATATATATATATATATATGAAAAAATGGGGCTGCCCCCGCCCCATTTTTCGGCGTTTTTTTAATTTTTTTTGAAAAATAAAACCATGTATATTCATCCATATATCCCTCCTACATGTCATTCGAATTTCGTCAGAAACAGAGACTCCTACGGCCTCCATCTCGATGGTATCGATTTAAAAAAATCCTGTTACTTAAAAAATTACTGTCCGGATGGAGGCCGTAGGAGTCTCTGTTTCTGACGAAATTCGAATGGTATATAGGAGGGATATAGGGATGAATGTAAATGGTGTTATTTTTCAAAAAAATAAAAAATTTTGCCCAAATAAGGCGGGGGCAGCCATGTTGGCTGCCCCAAGGGGCAGCCACATATGACCCATATATATATATGACCCATATATCCGGACAGTAATTTTTTAACGGTAACAGGATTTTTTTAAATCGATACCATCGAGATGGAGGCCGTAGGAGTCTCTGTTTCTGACGAAATTCGAATGGCATGTAGGAGGGATATATGGATTAATATACATGGTTTTATTTTTCAAAAAAAATAAAAAAACGCCGAAAAATGGGGCGGGGGGCAGCCCCATTTTTTCCTATATATATATATATATATATAGAGAGAGAGAGAGAGAGAGAGAGAGAGAGAATCATACTCTATGCAATAGATAACTTACCTACTTCACTTTTATTTTTTTCAATTTTTTTTATTTTTGCTTTCATTGATTTTCATGACTATATTCCTCTAACATGTCATTCAAATTTTGTTAGAAACAGAGACTATTATATCCTCCATCTGGAACACGTAAATTACTGCAAATCTAATAGTGTTAAAATTACCCGTTATGGATAGAGGGTGTAGGAATTTCTGTTTCGAAATTTGAATGACATGTTACAGGGATATAGTTATAAAATCCATGGAAGTGTTTTCAAAAAAAATGAAAGTGGAGAAGGTAAGTTACTTACTCCATGGAGTAGGATCTCTTTTCTCATATATATATATATATATATATATATATATATATGGGTCATATGTGGCTGCCCCCTAGGGGCAGCCAACATGGCTGCCCCCGCCTTATTTGGGCAATTTTTTTTGAAAAATAACACCATTTACATTCATCCCTATATCCCTCCTATATACCATTCGAATTTCGTCAGAAACAGAGACTCCTACGGCCTCCATCCGGACAGTAATTTTTTAACGGTAACATGATTTTTTTAAATCGATACCATCGAGATGGAGGCCGTAGGAGTCTCTGTTTCTGACGAAATTCGAATGGCATGTAGGAGGGATATATGGATGAATATACATGGTTTTATTTTTCAAAAAAAAATAAAAAAAACGCCGAAAAATGGGGCGGGGGCAGCCCCATTTTTTTCTATATATATATATGCCCATTTAGGGGGAGCTAACTTAGCTCCCCCCGCCTCATTTTCACCATTTTTTTTATTTTTTTTGAAAATTTCTTTCATGAATATTCATCACTATTTTCCTATATTATGCTATTAAAGTTTGTGCGAAACAGAGACTCCGACGGCCTCCATCCAGACAATCATTTTTTAACGGTAACAAGATTTTTTAAATCGACCCCGTTTGGATGGTGGTCGTGGGAGTCTCTGTTTCGCATGAAATTTGAATGACATAATATAAGGATTTAATAATGAATTTACACGATTTTAGATTTCAAAAAAATAAAAAATTTATGTCAAAAAGGACGGGGGGAGCTAAGTTAGCTCCCCCTGGGGGCAAGAACATTTTTCCCATATATATATATATATATATATATATATAGGGTAAAATGTGTATGCCCCCTAGGGGGAGCTAACTTAGCTCCCCCCGCCCTTTTTTCACAAAAATTTTTTATTTTTTTTGAAATCTAAA
The DNA here is from genome assembly GCA_037367405.1 of Ottelia alismoides. Classification (NCBI taxonomy): domain Eukaryota; kingdom Viridiplantae; phylum Streptophyta; class Magnoliopsida; order Alismatales; family Hydrocharitaceae; genus Ottelia; species Ottelia alismoides. Next base: position 2,986 of record JAZKJV010010649.1, read on the forward strand.
ACCATGTAAATTCATTATTAAATCCCTATATTATGTCATTCAAATTTCATAAGAAACAGAGACTCCTACGACCTCCATCCAAACAGGGTCGATTTAAAAAATCCTGTTACCGTTAAAAAAATGACTGTCTGGATGGAGGCCATAGGAGTCTCTGTTTCACATGAAATTTTTATGACATAATATAGGGATATAGTGATGAATATTCACGGAAAAAAATTTCAAAAAAAAATTAAAAAATGAAGAAAATAGGGCGGGGGTAGCTAAGTTAGCTCTCCCTAGGGGGCAGCCCCATTTTCCTCATATATATATATATATATTATATATATATATATGTGTGTGTGTGTATGTATGTATGTATGTATGTATGTGTACATATGTATGTATGAAATGTTATGATATAACTGATATGAATTTTACAGGAAACTTATATTCGAAATTGTAAATTCGATCATGTTTGAAGTTGGAAATTAATTTATTAGGTGAGGAAATCGTGCTCGCAATCGTCCGCACAGCTACTGCGAGGAGGTGGTCCGGTGTGAAAGGGAGGGAGGGGGTGGGGATTACCAAACAGAGAATAGGTTATTTTAGTCTGACCACACAATTTCATAACGGTAGCCTCTTCTTCCATTGAAAAGAAAGAAGTTGGGATCCTTTTTATACATCTAAAAGATGAGGATCTATATTGTGATTGAAATCATAGACGAGGATTTAATATGTAAAGTACTATGATTTGTAATAAATCCACAACACAAAATAAAGACAACCCAAAATCATCCGAAGTGTAAATTTTAACGATGAATTCAGGAGATTTAAAAGTTTAATTGTTGATCAAATAATCATAAATTCATTATACAGAGATTGATGGAAGATAGCTAACAAGCTGTACCGCTAATTCTTTTTGGATGGCAAACTTAATTCTATATATCACAACATCCATAGAACTGGGAACCATAACATTGCTATGCATAATTTTTGAGCCCCTTTTGAAGAGCTCTACCGCTTCAGTTACCAAGAATTCAAAGGTATCAAAACCAAAAGGAATGAATACATGTTGCTTGTCAATATGTACCTTCTCATTTTCAACAAGTTTAGCCGAGATAACTTGAACAAATTTAAAATCAAATAATAAAATCCACTCTATAATTTATTTTAAGCAGCAAACTCATGCATTTTGAATCAGTATAAATTTTTAGTAATAGATATATGTTGCAACTCAAAGGTCCTAACATAATCACCAATGCAAGGGTAGAAATGTAAAAATTAGAAATAAGTAAACTCAATTTACATGCAATATAAGGGCGAAAAGAGAATTACCTCTACTGGGGGTGTTCTTTGCAATTAATCCAGGAGGGACGCCTGTGAAGCGATGATGCAAATTCCAGGGAACGGAGGGCGTAATTCCAGGGAACGGAGGGCGTGGAGCGCAAAAAGGAAAAGGTTTAAATAAGAAAAGGCAATTACTTGGATTAGACTAGAGAAATTAAAAGATGTATTTCTTTTAAAAAAACGAAGTGGATGTTTCAAAATTAAAATTGTGTTCCATTATAATATCGGGATTTCTTCTAAACCCCATTTACGAAATATTTACGTAAATGACATGCGAACATGGCAACTTTTGAAGTGGGTTCCCTTTACCGGATAACCTCCGAATCAAGTGCTTGAGTAACATAATTTTACATTTAAGGTAAATTACAAAAAAGGACCTCAACTATTCCTCGATTCCCAATTAGGGGACTTATTTCTTAATTGTAACAAATAAGGGCCTGAGCCGTCAACTTAAGTGTTTAACGTCGACATTTAAGGGTCGTTGAAGCTTATAGAGGTCTCTATTTGAGACAAAAACATAAGATCTGACCATCTTTGTTACAATCGAAAAATGAGTCCCTTAATTGATAATTGAGGCATAATTGATGCCCTTTTTTGTAATTTAGCTTTACGTTTATGATGATTTATGATGGCAAGGGTGAAGGTAGAATCGTGGGAGGGAGGAAGAGTCGAAGATCCTTTTCATATATTTATAATTTTACATTTCTTTTTAAAACTATTCAGAATGTTTATACATTCATTCACCAAATTTATTTAGTAATCTGTATAGGTGTAAGCCTTCGTATACGTTATTATTTAGAATAATATTTGAAGATCATGATATTATCCTTATTTAATCCGTCTCTGTCTTATATATGTATCTATTTTTAAAATAAATGATAACATAATTTTCACATCCGTCAAAATCAATATATGCAACCTTATTCGTAATTGAAAATAGATGTAGATGTGATAACATATATAACAGTAATAATTATGTCTGACCATTTGCATGCTGAAAGCAAATCGTATCCATTTCTGCGCGAACTTTTTTTCCGTGCCAACTTTTTCCATATGCATATATGACATGATTAATTAGTACACTTAAAATAAGAGAAGTTGTAAGATTTGAAAACGACATTCCACCAAGAAGTTTATATAGCTCGTTTTGTACTCCTTTCTTTTTATTCTTTTTGTTACACATTGATTTGGGTGGGCTCAACGGTAGAGGTGGGGCCAGATGTTGAGGAGGCCAAGGCGACAGTACTAGTATGAGGGACTGTCACGTTCTTCTAGGCACGTGACCCCATGTCACGAGTAGTTAGTTGCATGGAAGGGCAATTTGGACTCTGGCATAACGACATGGTGGGTAAGATACAAGGTACCCTGGGTACCCTGGCAACTAAAGTAGACCTTTTTCAGTTTTCGAGTTGCATCTTCATCTCTCTCTCCCTGATGTTTGATGGAGCAGTCCCCGCCTCCCCCCTTCCACCACCTCCTCTCTCTAACCCTAACCCTAAACCTAACTCCCCACCTTCCTCTGCCCCTCCCCCCAACCCCTTGACCACTTTCCCTGCGAAGGCCTCCTGGCGTGATGTTTGTGGAGCCCCCACCACTCCACCACCCCCGTCTCGTAGAATGGCCTTTTCCCCTTCTTCCATCCTGGACAGAGATGAGGTGGCCTTCGTCACCGAGCAGGACGCCATCTCACTGGACAGAATATGGGAGAACACTCTCGTCTTTTATATCTTAGGGAAAAGGTCCTACAGAAAGATGCCTGCAACATTCATCGAGAAGGTCTGGAAGCCCATTGGGGAATATAGGCTCTTCTCCTGGCCTAACAAATTCTTCTACTTGCGGCTCAGAAGTGACAAAGAATGCCAACAAATCATTACTGGAGGACCCTGGCTCTTCTAGGGATGCTTTATGGTGATCAGACGATGGGAGGCAGGCTCCTGTCTTGAACGAGACCTACTATCTGAGATCCCTCTTTGGGTACACTTCCATGGTCTAAGCCTGGGCCATACCACTGCGCTGGTTCTCAATTAAGCTTGCAAGCCTCCTAGCACACCACTCTTCATGGATGCTGCAATGACATCAAGCCATAAATGAGAGCTACATCAGCTGTTGTATTTCGATCCATGCCCCCAAGACTATCCCAAAGGCCATTCCACTGCTTTTTTTCTTCGGCAAGCGTCAGATGATCGGAGTAGAACTTGAATGGACCCCACCTCGCTGCAGCAGATGTGTCTCTTTTGGCCATTACCCTAACAACTTCTCGTCTAGCCACAACGGTCCTTGCGATACTGGAACACCCAACTGAGGAACCCAACGATCACGGCAAGTGACCCTTTGACAACCATGGAGATGGGGCCTCCTCTGGCGTCCTCCATCTCGGGCCCAACCCCCCCCCCCCCTCAGGGCTTTACTTTGCTGACTGCACACTTAGAACCATTGCACAATGCATCGCTGTAGGCTTCCCGCCGCAACCTGAAACCAACCCACAGAAGGATGGCCCCTCGCAGGAGGGGTTCCCGCAGCCTAAAGTCCCTAAACACGTACCCACCCATGGTAAGCCCACCCCCCCATCCTACTGGGCACTTGGGGCATGATGCAGCGGAAACTGGTGACCAATTGGAAGCCGTCGGTCCGTGCCTCAATCGCAAATGGGAGCTTCGTCATTGACGTGAACAATCCAATAAGCAAAATCATTAACAATAATGCTGAGATGCAACAGGGAGACAACATTGTCCCTGAAGTAATATTAACAGAAAATTCAGCTTGGATCTCAATCAACCATAAGAAGAAAAAGGCCACAAAGGACCTCCAGAGGAACAATGGGCCTTCGGGGCCCTCCCTGCAAGCAGTTTTATGTCTGTTGCCATCTGCAACACTTGAGGGCTTAACAACCCCGTAAGCTAGAAGATCTATACTTCGGGAAATCCAATCCAGAAATGTGGAAATAATTGATCTGGTAGAAACCAAGATCAGAGCCGATAATAGGTAGAAGTTTTCCAACCTGCTGCCTAAGGGGTGGTCATCCATCCACAACAGCACCACGTTGGGAAGAATCTACTTCCTGTGGAAAATTGAATACTGGAACTGCACTCCCTTGGTCGTAAGCCCACATGCCATCACCATGTGTTGTTCCAACCATGGAGGCCTAACCCTCCATATCTAAGTCATCTATGGTGATAATTGTCCTATTTGGCGGAGGGAGCTCTGGGAGAACCTCTCACTGAACTGCGACAGCCCCTCGGTCCCATGTCTAGTGATAGGAGATTTTAACGTTGTCCGATACAGAAAAATGGGTGGGCCAGCTCCACCAACACAACTGATGAATCCATGATTCTCACTCTTTATTCTTTTATTTTAGCTCTTCATTTTGGCAAAACCATATGTAGATTCCTCTAAAAATAATAACTTAGCATTCCGCATGGCATTGTTAATATTGCATAACTAGCATGTTCTTAGCAAAATAAAAGAATAAAGGAAAAGAAAAAGAATGATGTATTTAGAATAAATACAGAGTGACCTAAATCCCAAGAGAAGGTCAAGATCTAATCTGATCGCAAAATAAAATAAGTAGAGAGAGATAGGGTCTACTATGTATTGTACATATCACCTATACTTGTACATATTATTTATCTATTTATTTTTGACTAAACCAAAATTAGTTTATTCTTTTACACCCATGTACATAGTTTTAATAATTATATAAAATTAAAATAAAAATCATAAATTGAAAAATAAAAATAAAAATAAAATCCCTGATTACTTGTACAAAATACACATGCATATTCTACATTATCTATTTATTATATACTTATAAATAATTTCTAAAAATAAAATAAAATTATTTTATACTTTTAAAATTATGTTGTAAATAAATAAAATATAAAATAAAGATATTTAAGTAAAAATAATAAAATAAAAATACTTATACATAATATATAGGCATAATATACATGTATATAATATTATATATTGTATATATATTATTTTATTTTTCATAAAAATAATTTAAAATCATATAATAATAGTTTAAAAATAATAAACAAGTTTTATTTTATATACTTTTTATATTAAAAATCATTTACTATTTATTGAATTTTCTTGTATTTTTTAAATTCTAAATTCTCATTGGGCCATATCAGAACGTTGACCTAGGTCAACGTCTCCTTCCAGCTGGCCCGACCCGATTCCCTTCCTTCCGGAGCCTCTTCTCCTATTTTTCTTGATCGGGTCAGGACCCCTTTTTCTTCGATTTCACTGCCCGATTCCTCTCCTAGGATCTGCGATTCTCGCGGATCCCTAGGGAGGATCGTATCTTGTTAGGGTTGCGCTCCTTTTCTTAATTCTTCTAGACCCATGGGCATCCTATATAACCAGTTCTTTCACCTCCATAGCTCTCAAGATCATCCCCCACGCCCCCATTCTTCCCTAACCAACTTCAGTGGAGTGATAACCACTCGAGGAGCAGCTTAGGATTCTTAGGAGATGCCTGGAGAGTTGAAGCTCGCAACACGGTCGGAGCTCTGTTGTGTGAAGACTCCCAGCCACCCGCAACTCGATCGAGGCCAAGACCCATCCATCCACCTTCGCCAGAAGCTCAGTAACTTCTCCGACCCTTCAGGTATCTATCTTCAATACCACATTTCCATTTTCGATCCATCTTCCCCTTTTTTCTCCGTCGCAGTCATCTCTGCTCCGACCAGCTGGTCGGAGCTCTGTTACACCCATTCACTCGTTCCGATCGATGCTACGTCTCACCCTTCTTCTTACGCAATCTTTTCCCATTGAGGCTCGACCATCGGGTTGAGATTATGACCTAGATCTCCTTCCTCTGCCCTCTCTAGTGATTGATCGCCATTCCCCATCGCTTCCTTCATGTTTGCATGCAATAAGACGATCGGAGCGCAACCCCCGTGTCGCCCTTCCATTTGCAGGTACCCTCACACAAGAGGAGGCTCATTTGGACATATAGTTGCTCGGTGGAGCATCTCCAGGTGGAGAACCTTTGCTTCGGCCATCTGACCATCATCTCTCGCATCGACCGCCCTCATCCGATGCGGAGCACCCTTCCAGAGGTGTTGGACCTTCTGGAGGCCCGATCAGCCCAACAAAGCAACGCCAGTCCCTGATCAAAGTCCGCCATCCACCTGTTCTTGCATCATCACTCTCCGTCATTAGATGAGGAGCGTAGAGCCAGTTCCTATCTGAGCCGACTGTCAGAGCAACTTTCCAGGCCATTGGATCAAACCTGACACGTCAGATCCGACCGCACGTCCCCGACATTCCCTAGACAGTCAGATCACTTTACAGAGGGAGATCAGATTCGTCAGAGACACCACGTGCACCTCACGTGCCTAAGGGTATATTTCACATTCCCCCTTATAGTTTTCACTATTTTGCTTTAGTCCAGAAAATAAAAATTTTAGTTCAAAACATTTACATTTGGACCCTCTCACTTTTTGATATTTGCACTATAGTCCTGATTATTTGAACTCACGTGTGTCTCCATGCGCTCTTTGGGATATTTGCAGTATTTTGTATGAACTTTTATGTTGTTATGGAATGAATGGCATGTTTTTAGTATTTGCATATATGCCCCTATAAGTTAGGATCACGTGTGACACATGTTTTTGGATGGGATTTTTGCAGATTATACCCTAATCTTTTCCAATGTGTTATATATTTATTTGGTATGTGAAATTTAATTATTTATGAATAGGTCCCTGTAAACTATGCTTAATTTCATGCTTTGTTTTGCAATTAATAAATATGAAATTAATTCGAAAAATTTCATACAAATTACCATTGGCTCTTGTTAGTGTGTAATATTAACTATAATTTTATTAGATTGATTTAGTTGCATTTTCTGTTTAAAAAAAAATAAAAAACCGTTAAAAGCATCCTTGTTTTCCTTCTAAAAATCCTAAAAATTCGAAATATATTCTAAAAATTCCATAAAAATTATTGTGTGTACCTTTTATTGTGTTTAAATTTCTGCATTAATTTTGTTTGAAAATTCACTATAAAAATCTTAAAAATTACAAAAAACCAAAATCGTATAAAAATCTTATAAAATCAAAGAAAAATGTGACTTTAGTTTCTGTGATTAGCTCTATATATATATTATCATAAAAATATCGTCCAGGACCTTCGGATACTTAAAGTATTTTTAAGTTGCAAGTTGATCCTCGTTGTGCACTATTTTGAGTTTTGAGCACTATTTGATTTTTATAAAATCATAAAAACATTAAAAAACTCAGAAAAATTACCAAAAATGCTTTGAAAACCAGAAAACCCAAAAATATTTTTATTTAATTCTAAGTATTTTAGCCTTATTAGAAAAAATCCAAAAAGATTGTTGTGCTTGTTTTCCTTCATTTTGTGCTTGGTTGCTTTTATTCAAAAAAGTAAAAATCTAAAAATTAAAAACCACTAAAAATTATTGTATTTTGGGAAATTTGACTACTTCGTATTTTTTCGTGCTCCTTGTGTTCGACCCTAGTGGTTATACTAGGTAAATAAAAATAGTGATGCTTACATGCTGTGATTGATTGATATTTATTTGAGTGATTTTATTCTTCTCGTTGATTACGCCTGGTGATTCGGGTCACAATGATCCTTGTTTATTTAAATACTTAACCCGAGTCGTTAGGCATGTCATCAACAACCTTTGGATGATGATTGTGGCCTCTTGGAGCTGGAGTCATCTGGAAATGCTTGGTCCTGGTCGAACTCATCTATCGACCCTACTAGGATCATGGCGAGACTTGACCGGGCACTGGGAAATACCTCCTGGATATCCAGCTTCCGCTTGCAAAGCTCTCCTACTCCCCCCTAACCTCAAGCGACCACCACTTACTCTTTGTCAAACTTTCCTGCTGTGAAAGTCGCTCGAAGCCGTTTAGATTTTTTGACTATTAGGCTAGAAGGCCTGGCTACAAGGATGCCGTAGACAAGGGTTGCGATACCCCAGTTCATGGGAACCCATTATTTTGCCTTGCTCGTAAATGAAAAAATGTAAAGGTTACTCTGAAAGCGTGGGCCTCTAAGGAGTCTAATGTTTTCTATGACGTCAAGGCAGCTGAGAAATTCCTTAATCGCATCAACAACGCTTTGGATATTGACCTCTGCACCCTTTCTTGGCACAACTGTAGTCGGGGATGAAAAGCCACCTCGATATGTTGGATTCAGACCTTGAGTGGGCATGGAAGAATAAGATTCACATTAACTGGCTGAAGTCGGGAGACCACAATACAAAATTCTTCCACATCTCAGCAAAAATGAGGGTCTCCAGAAACCATATTCACTCCCTACTTAGCGTGTAGGGCCGGAAAATTGATAGAACTGCTAAGGTCTCCATGGCGGCACTGAACCACTATAGGGCTATGTTAGGATTGGAGATGTCGTGCCCTATTATGAATGCTCCCCCACAGCCAAAACATGTACCTACGGCCCATGCGAGGGCATGGCTTGTTCGACCATTTAGGAAGGATGAAATCTGGAGCACCTTGCGCTCTACTCCATCGTCCAAGGCCCTTGGCCACGACGGGTTCAATGCGGGCTTTTTCAAGAGGCACTGGACCACTGTCAAAGAGAATATTTGCTTAGCGATCAACTTCCTCCACTACGGCGGAGGCATGGTGAGGCAAGTGAACCACACCTTCCTTACTCTGGCACCAAAAGTGAGGTCTCCTACTGGGATGGGTGACTTCCGACAAATTTCGTGTTGTAACGTGATCTACAAAATTTTTGCAAAGTTGTTGGCAACCGGACTTGGGGTGGTCCTACCACACCTAATCTCGCTAAATCAGACGAATTTTATAAAGGGCCACTCCATCAATGACAACATAAAGGTTGGCACATGAGATCCTGAGGGGATTTGACATGCATGCGAGCTCCAACAAGGCTTGCTTCAAGATCGACATTTCCAAGGCTTTCGACTCCATTGAACATTCTTTCTTACTTGATGCTTTGAGAGCCATGGGATTCTGTGACATGTAGACCAGCTGGACAGAACCATGTATAGCCATTGCTTCATACTCGGTGATGGTGACTTCAGAGGAACGTGAGGATTGATTTGGGGTGACCCGCTCGGTCCACTCCACTTCACCATGGGTATGGAGTCTCTCTCGTGCTTGGCAGTAGAGGCAACTACGTATGGCCGCCTCAAGCCCTTGGGGAGAGGGCATGCTACTGCATTGACCCACCTCATCTATGTAGACAATCTTCTCTTCTTCTACAAGGGGAACACCCGTTCCCTCCTGCCCATCAAGGTCATCCGCAATTCCTTCCATGCTATCATCGGCCTGATGCTTAATGCAAGGAAGAGCATGGTCTTCTTCCCTAAGAGGTATCCAATTGACTTTGCTGCAACTCTAAGGCTTAGCATTCTGAGACATTCCCTGCTAACCACCTATTTAGGGCTGCTCCTTCAATCGATTCATGGAAGAAGGAACGACTACAGGGGCTTATAGGATAGGGTGAGGGCCTTGCTTGAGGGTTGGAAGGAAAAGGTTCTATCTCTCACTGACCGCATCCAACTTCTAAAATATGTGATCATAGGTGTCAACCTTTACTGGGTTGTGGGCGCTCTAATTCCCCTATGCGCTGCAAAGAAGATCGATGGGCTTTGTGTTGATTTTTTGTGGGGCCATCGTAGGCACGAGAATGCGTGGGGTATTGTCTACCACTCTAAGTTGGAGGGAGGGCTTGGGATAAAAACTCTCCCTCGCTATGCGATGCAATGGTCGCTTCATGGACGTGGAGGATTCTCTCCTCGGACTCATCGATCGGGGCCATCTTCATGCTGAGGAAATACCTACACACATGCTCATTATGGGAGCTCCAACATTCAAGCTCAGACTCTAGAATTTGGAGGGAAATCCTAAGGAGTAGGGGATCCATTCGTTTGGCAATTAATGGGGATGCACCACCCTACACATTGGTGCACTCGCCCAAGGGATTCTCTTTCTCCGATGCCTATGATCTCTTGCGGCTGAGGGACAACCCTTCCCCTTGGGAAACCATCATTTGGGCTAAGGGGAAGCCGCCTAAGTTCTCTTGCATGCTTTACAGGGCGATTCTGGGACGCCTATCCACCACTGATAGACTCACTTCCTGAGGAGTCTTGACCCTGCTACATGTTATCTATGTTCCAATGCCCTGGAGTCCCATGCTAACCTGTACTTCAACTGCTCCCTTGCCTACAACCTTTGGAACGGTGTCTGTGTTGCCTTTGATCAGCCCTCGCCTCTAGCCCTCCTATTGAAGGACACTTTTCTTTGGATCGCTCGTATTACGGAACCCGAAGCTCAGAAGATATTGAGCTCCCTCATCGATTTGGTGATGTGCTGTATTTGGAAAGAAATAAACCAAAGATGGACAATGACGCGCTCCAACAGGGTTGGTGAAATAATTCATCACATAGTTCATAATGCAAAACTATAATGGGACAATGGTGGTACCTGAGTTTTTGGATCCTTGGGCTACCTTAAAACCATCCCCCAATCTCTCTTGCAATTTTTCTTCATAGTGACTTCTGGCTACTTGAGCCTTTGTATACCATTTTTAATGAAATACACAGATTACTTACTTATCAAAAAAATCTCTCCCTCCTCCCTACGTGTGAATATAATATTCTCCCAACTTCTTCCTCCTCTCCCATTCGGATTTGTTCCATTCACGTCGAGTCCTCCTTCGGGATCATAAGAACACATGGACCAATTAAAAATGAATTAATAATTTATATTTCGATTATTATTGCAAAAACACATAAGTTTCTTCTTCCGCCTTCTCCTCACCATGACGGCTTCTGGCTGCTCCTCACACTCTCCGATCCTCCTACGAATGTGGGATCAGTGTAATTTTTTGTTAACATTTTAACCCATCTTATCTTTATTGGAACCAAACTCGGAATTTGAACCAATCTTACAATATTTTGCTTTTTTTTCATTTACTCCACCCAATTACGGTAATAAAGTAAAACGAATATAGAAGAGATGGAAATTATCACCAAAGATAATTGAGATTTTTACCTAGCAGGCCTTATAATCTTTGTCAATTACCTTTACGACCTTTGAAACAACCTAATTCCACCCTCAACCATGTAAACTTGCTAACACTTACCCAATAGACCCTTTGATTAACCTTCATTCATTTATTTGTTAAAAGTAACCTGATTATGTTATATTATTTTACATTACACCCATTTTCTTTATCAAATTTACATTAAATGCCCCTCACCCTCCCCATCTCTCTTTCCCCACCAACCACCTCATCGACCTCCGACGGCTGACCTCCAGGTCCTCCTCGACCTCACCCTCCACCTTCCCGACCTCCGCCACCTTGCCCTCCAGGTCCTCTCCGACCCTGCTCTCAACTCTGCCGCCCTGCCCTCCAGGTCCTCCCCGACCTCGTCCTCCTTATCTAGCTTGCCGACCTCACCCAGTTCCTCCCCGACCTCGTCCTCAACCTCAGCCGCCCTGCCCTCCAGATCCTTCTTGACCTCACCCTCCTCTTCCAGGTTGCCAGCCTCACCCTCTAGGTCCTCCCCGACCTCGTCCTCAACCTCCACCGCCCTGCCCTCTAGATCCTCCCCGATCTCGCTTGCAACCTCTGGCACCTTCACTCTAGGTCCTCACCGACCTCACACTCCTCCTCCAGGTTCCGACCTCACCATCTAGGTCCTCCCCGACCTCGCACTCCACCTCCGTCGCCATGCCCTCCAGGTCCTCCTCGACCTCGCCCTCCACCTCCCTCTCGCCCTCCACCTCCAGTTACTCCCGTTGTCTCCCTCCTCCTCCCATTGTTCTGCCTCCAATGACCTCCTCCCCCATTTGCTCCGTCCCAGTGACATCTCGTTGCACCTCTTCCTCTGCCCCCCTTCTCCACCTCCTTCCCTCACTTTTCTACGCACCATTACCGCCGCCTCCTCCCATTGCTCCATCCAGCTACCTTTGCCTCCGCCCCCTATAGCACCTCCTGTGCTAGGAAGAACAAACATGCATCGTCGATTTGAAGCACAAGAAAAAGAAACAACTACTGTCGATTTGAGGCATACGAAGAAAAACATTGTTGTAGATCCTTCGCCAGGAAGAATCCGTTAAATGTTGTGTGGATTTGAATATGTTTGTCACAACCGTCGATTTGAATCAACGAAAATAAAGAAGTACCGTCAGATATACTAAGGCTCCTCTGGTAAGATTAACCAAAGGCACTGACTCAAATAAAGAAAAATTTAACGGTAGGGTTCGTGGGGTAAGACGGAGCAAGTTTACGGGGTCGAGGAGGGAATTATATTGTTTCGAAGGTCATAAAGGTAATTGGCAAATATTATATGGTCTCACTCCAACACTGCTGGAAGGGGTCAAGTCGACATGTTACCTCTCCTCCCGCTCTTTCCTCGACTACGCTTAAGGAGCTCGAATATGGCAAATGAGGTGACATCAGAGAAGGGAGAGAAATGGTGTGGAGGTAGAGGATAAAGCAACAGTAATTACAATATGCGGCTTGAGGTGGAGGATATAAATGTAATTTTAAATCATGAATAAAATATAATTTCCAAATCTATAAGGTTCAATTTCTATTTGAATTTGGATTAAAAAAGATGAGAGCGCATTAGAGGATCGGCTTAGAAGCTAAATGCATTGTATATAACATGCCGATTACTCGTTGAAACATGCATCTCGAATGAAATATTTCGAACACAGATCAAGTGCCCTAGTAGAAATGAGCACTGATGCAGAGTTCTCCACCTGCTCTGATGCAGAGTTCTCCACCTCCGAGCCGTGCCTTCGTCGGAGGGCGTCAGAGGAAGGGGGAGATATGCTCCGTCGTCTTCTTGCAGCAGAAGTCCTCAGCCTTGGTCGAACCTCCACCTCGATTACACCCACAGGAGCCGTTGCGAAACCCAGATCCGAGCTCAGCCATTGCCCATTCGTCCTCAACGAGCAGCTCCATCTCTGGCGTACCCATTCCAGAGCATCAATCAATGCACCTCATTGATGTCTTCATCACCCATTCATCAGAGACCTGACGTGATCCAGCATCTCGGTTCATCCATCGGAGCTCCAAGCCCCAACTTTGCTTAACATCCCCCCATCATCGGATAGTGGGCTCCTAATAAATTAATTTCTAACTTCAAACTAGATCTTATTTTCAATTTAGAATATATGTTTCCTCTAAAATTCATATTAGTTATATCATAATATTTCACACACACATATCTGTGTGTGTGAAAATGACGTTGCTCCTTAAGAGTAGCTAATATGGTTGTTCTTGTCTCATTTTTCGATGTTTTTATATTTTTTTTCAAAAATAAAGTCATGTATTTTCATCACAATATAACTATAACATGTCATTCTAATTTCAACAAAAACATAAACTCCCATACCTTTCATCTAGAAGAGATAATTTTAACGGTCTTAGAATTGCTGTAATCGACCTGATCTAGATGAAGGGCATACGAGTATATGTTTCTGACGAAATTGGAATGCCTTATTAAAATGATATATTAATTAAAATACATGATTTTTTAAAAAAAAACATAAAAAATAAAAATACCAAAATATAGATAATTGATAACATAATTTTCACATCTATCTATATCAATATGTACATTTTTATACATAATTAAAAATCGTTGATGGTTTTAACCACAAAGTCATACCACAAAGACCGTTCAAACGATGTCGAGGCATCTTAGTGATGCAATCTCCATCTTATGATCTCTGTTCTTTTTTGACGATATTTCAAGAATCAAAGCTGGGGAGGAATGTTTGCATTTAGGACAACAACGGGGCAATAGACTAGAGGCCCATGCCTAAGCCCATCTTAGAAATTAGGCATTGGGTCAGGTCGAGGCCCGCTTAAATTTTTTTGATTCGTCCAAGTCTAACCCAATTTTTAGGGATCGAGCTTGAGCCAAGCCGACACACATGACTTGTCCACATCAACTCTTATACGTTCAACTTAACCATGAATAAGGAAGTTCTATTTGCAGGTCTATGAGAAGCAAGTTCTTCAGAGGGGAGGAGATTGCCGATTCTTGAACTTGTAATTGTCGAGGACATAGAGCGTGTCAAGTACATCGCCAGTCAAACTCTGAGTTCATCGAGACCCCTCTCCGGGCACACCAAGGGCTCGTTTGGAAACAAGGATGATGTGGGTTGGGGTAGTCTCCTGTGAATAGTAGCTGTTTGGATGGTTATGAGGGTTGGTAGAGGGTTGGAATAAGGAGTGTGATGTGATGTTGCATTGATTTGTGATGGAAATCGAACCCAGGAAAAAGGGGGATAAACCGGGTTACCCCAGGGGTATTCCTCTTTTCAAACGAGCCCCAAGAGCCACACTATATGCCGCGGTTTGGAGTACTCCTATCAACCACCCTCTCTCGGTTCATATACTGCTCGTATCCAGCCGATATCTCACTGCTTGTCCACTCCTACAGCCTTCCCTCTTCATGCTCAGTTCGGTGATTGCTTTATATCCACGGATTTTTACTTCTGTATCTTTTATACTTTTAATATTGTGTACATAATTAACTTTCAGAGATTTTTACACCTGTAACACTATATACTTTTGCGGGAGTAGGATTATGAGTGTATGATTAGCTGAAGAGTTAAAGCACTATTCAAAGTTGTGGGTGTAATTCACGATTATGAAGGGATGTCTAAATTACATTGAAATTATGCATGGTTATGGACGTAAAAATCCTTCATATCTACATGTGGACCTCAAATGGTCCACAACGATATCTGCACGAAAAAAAGTATTGTTCCTGTTGTAAGTTTGTAACATATGATATGTAACCAATAAACACACACTTACCATTGACTCTATGCAATACAATGAAACTGATTTCATTAGAAAGTGTCCTATATAGATTTTGCTTATATGTATGAGTTTATGGAGTCTTAGATTTTAATAAAAAGAAAGAAACTTTTCAATAAAACCTATGAAATGTGCTTCCATCACAGAATGATTATCAGTAACAATATGACTGCCAACCAACATATTTAACTAACATACATATCTTATTCCTAATCTCTCATGTGTCAAAGAAAAGAGAATCGTACCAAACTACCATTATTCTTTTTTATTCCACCTTATACCCATCCTTCCAATCGAACAAAAATAGTGTCTCATTCCATTTTATTCCACTCCCTTATTTCACCGTATTCCCCTTCTGAACGGACCTTGCCAGCGACTTTATCAATGACTTCTTGCTTCAAATGGCTTCAAAGATAGACTATTCTTTTAATGGCATATGTAATTTATGCTTCCTATTCATGGACATGAATTTATAATAGTGTTATATTAATGCATGCATGGATATATGTGTTAGGACATTTGCTCAATTTTTGGTTCTTGGATGGACGAAACATGGGTTCAGCATATACTACAATCCGAATACTTACGGCATAGGTATTCATATTAGTTGTTTATCCATTATATAGATTTTAAGACCATCTCTCTTCATGTCAGCCTTAAGGAGGAGATCTATATGAATCAACTCGATAATCTTGGAAGTTTTGTGAATCAAAGCAACCGCCAGAGCAACGACATGATAATTTGACAAGATAATTTATTCATGCAACTTTATAAATCACGAATTTGGTAACAATGAGAACTATAAGGTGGATAGTGCTCAGTGTATGTCATATTCTTTTATGTTGAAGATACATTACTGTTAATGAAACGAAGTTGCTCTTGAATAACAAATTTGAGATGAAGGATGTGGATGTTGTTTATTTCATATTGGGTCATAAACAATCAGTTGATGGGTTTGTAATTTATCTAGCTTACTATAATGAGAAAGTACATAAGAAGTATCATGTAATCTCTTGCATGAGATTTGATATTTGATTTTTCAGTAGCAAAAATAAGTCTATTTTCTGTAGTTACAGTGAAAATACTTTTGGATGACTAAAACAGATATTATGACCAATAAAACTATCATAGACAATGGTCTAAAATAAAGACTTTGCCATAAAGGAGACGAGTCCGCACAGTCGTCCGACCTTCGTTTCAAATTTAAACCACCAGAGACTCCAAACGGTCTTAAACCCCACTTCAAAAGAAGAGAGTTGAAGCACACGGAATGAATTGTGATCCATAGACTCCCAAAATATTATAAAAGAAGAGGCAACCCTAGCTCTTTTTTTACACAGCAATAGAATCACTTCTCTCTCTCATTCTCATACTACACGCCCCATCTCTCTCTCTAAATGGCCGTCCACTTTATGATGTAAGAACAGAAGCCTCGAACCACACTAGTCGCATGTGCAGATACCCTGAATATGTTTTAGATACATGGAAAACCTCCATGAGAATGCCTAATCCCCAACAGAACAGGTTTAATACCATATAGGAAACAAGCAAACAAATAAACCCCAAAGGACACATACTTACATGGACAACCCTTCTCAAAGGACAAGTAGGGTTGTCTTCACTTTATTGACTTGTAAAGGAAAGGGGGATGAGTTACATATACAATCCCCCGTTGTAAATAGATCACCATCCATGACCCAATAACCCACATAAGACAATACACCTGAACAGCATTCTTCAATGATATATTTCAAATCACAACGAAATCTCATGTTACTCTTTTCTACCAGCAGAGAACAATCCAATATTCTTTCCTGTTGAGGATTCAAGATGTAAACATTCAGAACAAAAGAACTCACACTATCTGTGGCCATCTGAAAAAAGAGAGCTCTAATAACTAAAGCACGAGGCACTGCTGCAAAGGACAGGAAATCTATCAGATTGCAAATTTTTTCTGGCATTGCAGCAGAGGCCTCCTCCCCACTCCACCCCTCCCTCGGAGGCCACCAAGGGCCTCCTCCCTACTCCCCCCTCCCCCTCAAGGTCACCGCGGGCCTCCTCCCTCCCCCCCCCAGAGGCCACCGCGGGCCTCCTCCCCTACCCCTCAGGCCACCGCGAGCCTCCTCCCTCCCTCCCTGCCCCCCCCCCCCCCCCCGAACAACAAAGCACGAACTGAGCGGCAGGGCGTGGACGAGGGGATGCGCAGAGCGTCAATGGCATGGAGGAGTATGTGCGTTGAGCGGCAAGGCATGGAGCAGGGTTACGCCTGGTGGTGAATCGTGGAGGAGGGCTTGCGCAGAGCGGTGAATTGCGGAGGGGATGCGCCGCGCGGCAAAGCGTGGAGTAGGGGCTGCACTGGGTGATGAATCGTGGAGGAGGGGATGCACATCGTGGCGAGTTGCGGAGGAGGGGCTGCACTGCGAGGCAAGGCTTGAAGCAGGGGCTGCGTCGAGTGGTGGATCGTGGAGGAAGGGCTGCGCAGCACGACAAGTCACGAAGGAGGGGATGCGTCGTGCAGCGATGCATGGAGGAGGGGTTACGTCAAGAGACAAGGCATGGAGCAGGGCTGCGCCGGATGGAGAATCGTGGAGGGGCTGTGCATCGCGACGAGTCACTGAGGATGGGATGCGTCGCGGCGATCCGTAGAGTTCAAATCCATGTACCCTGTTTGCCCCGTAGAGTTCAAATTGTGAAAGAGAAGAGGAGGACTTCCCATGGGTCAATCGTTCAACAGGGTCCAAATACCCAACCGAGTACCCTATTTGCCCCATGGGTTTTCCGTCGGGTAATCCGGTTTAATGGGTCACGGGTACCCGATCCAGATATTGTTAATGGGTACCCGTAAAATTAGGGTCAGATTACTGGGTCGGGATGGGTACCCGTTTGACCCTAAAACAATGAACACCCCTAAACACAACCCTCGCTCTATACACATGAACTAAGACAATCCAACAACCAATCAATCAAAGAGATCAAGAATTAGTGAAGGTGGTCATCCTGGTAATTTGGTACTGAACCATGTAGTTGCGCGACAACTGCATTATCATCTCGTCGCTCGAAGTCTCATTCAAGAAGGTCCAAAGGCTCCTCGTCCACCTACGTGTTTTATTACCTTTAAGATCAATATATGATCAAGCACATGAATAAGAAGACACGCATAACTTAGCATCCCTACGGGTCACCGCTTTTGTTATCTTTCTTACCTTCGGTCGATGGATCTGGTGGCGCGTTTGAAGTCTTCTCATCACTCTTCGTCTCTACATTAACATAGTGCTAAGGTTAAAAGCGCTCTCTCTCTCTCTCTCTTTCTCTCTCTCTCTCTCTCTATATATATATATATAGAGAGAGAGATACATATATATAGGGATCCTTCCAAATGAGGTGGGATCTCACCAATATTGTGATGATCCATCGAGTAGATTCGTTAGATCTCAATCTGACGGTTGAATCAAAAAGCTCATCCCCAAGGGCATCTTCGTCATATCGATTTCATTAAATTCGAGTTTCATTTATTGGTTTCAAATTGCCATTCTAATCTTTCTCGATTTGGTATTTTCACAAATGCATTTATTGACTAATTTTTGATTTTGTTCCAAATAATATGAATTCAATCATAGCTTTGTAAATTACAACGAGTTTTTGTAAAATATATTTTAGTCTGTGTAATTTCATTAATGGTTTCATTTTATTATCGTATTTTCATTTTGTAAATGGTTATATCCGTTTTGTAAATGGGTACATTCATTTTATAACTCCAGCGAGTTTTTGTAAGAGTATTTTTCCTCTTTGTAAGCTTCAACTTTTTTGTAATTGTGTATGTTTGTTTCTGTAAAAAAGCCATGAATCTTTGTAACTGAATCTCCCTCCTTTGTAAAATTCATGCATGTTTTCCATTGCGTTAATGTTCAATTGCCATACATGTTTTTGAGTTCTGCAAAATAAGAAACGACAATGAATTTTATAAAAAAGGTAAATAAATATGTCAATCTGAATGTCAAATAAGTAAAATTATTATACCATAATGTAAATCTGCATCAACGACAGAAAATTAAGATTTGTAAAAAAATTTAAGGAGCCCCTGCTCTACCAACACCTCTCCCCCGATGTGCCACACCCTGTGTGCCTTCGTCCTTCATGACTCCTTGATGAATAACCATTCATCACTCTTTATTCTTATATTTTAGCTACAAAAACCTTTGCAAATGCATGTATATGTCTGTAAATACAATAATTAGCAAAAGCATGCATTGTATAAAGTTTAATAATTAGCATGTTTTTGTGTGCAAAAATAAAAGAATAAAGAGACAAAAGAAAAAGAGGGAAATATTTAGAATAAATATTGAGCAACCTAACCCAAGGGAGGTCTCAGTATGGGCCTGACCGCATAAAAGCTAAAGTAGAGGGAGATAGAGGCTCATGTGTGTAAATAGACCTGTAAATTAATAAAAATATTTTCCTCCCAAAAATAGAATGAAAGTGATTTGTATATATTGTATATATTTGTAAATATAAAATCAAGATAAAAATAGCAAAATCAAAAAGAAAATAAAAATAGATCACTTGTACAGAGTCACCATGTACATAGCTAATTTATCTCTATATTTATTTCACCTTATAAATAAATAAAATTAATTTCCATAAAATTTGTAGATATTCTACTTTTATGGTGTAAATAAATAAAATAAAAACAACAAAAACAAAAACAAAAAGAACAAAATTAAAAATTAAAAATAATATTGTAAATGTACCATGTATATATGTACATATGTATTTATTCACTATTGTATATAAATAATAAAAATAAAATAAAAATACCCTTTTATTCCTAATTTTATATTATAAATAAATAAAATATAAAATAGGAATAAAAATGCACAAAAATAACAAATTAAAAATCAAAAATAAAAATTCAATAGTGTATATATATATATATCTATGTATAGTACTATATTGTAAATACCCTATTTTTATTTTGAAAAATTAATTAAAAATCACCAAAAAATAGAAAAATTAAAACAAAAATATTTCATGTTTTAAGTTTTTAATAAATCGGCCATTTGTTATTTTTAATTGATTTTCTAAACATTTTCCACGTGGCTGATTCTGATTGGTCCACGGGGGTTTGTTGACCCCCGGTCAACTCTCCCCCGCGGACCAAACCTCTGCGGATCTCACGCCCGACCCGACTTCTCCTCTTTTTCCGCGCTCGATCCGCCCGCCATTTGCGCAAACCCCGGGTCCTACTTCTTCTCCTTGCATCCGAGACCCACGCCCGGGGGATTGCATCGGGGTCCGCGCTCCGAGCAGCCCTACCCGATCAACCCTAGCCGGACCCCTAACCCTATTTAAGCTGAGCTCTGCCACCTATTTTCTCATCTTTGGATCATTTTCTCTCCACCTAGTGACCTCCATCGTCTTGGTGATAGTGACAGCTCACCCCAGAGGGTGTTGCAGCGAGGAGGGAGCAAGGAGGTCATCGATCCGGCGAGCTTGCACCACCGTGTGTCGCCTGGAGGTAGCGCCAGAGCCTCGGACGCCAACGGTCCTCGAGGCAAGGACCAGGAGCAAGCCCAGTTTCTCCACAGTCGACTCATCCACCAAGGTAGCCGTAGTTCTTCTTCCTGTTCATTAATTTCAATTTTCGCCCAAATCCGGTCGTCGCCGACGACCCTTGATTCCGACCACCTTAGCCTTAGACTCGATCACCGGAATCCCCCGTCACGTTCGCCCTTCTCCCGCGCACCTTCTCCGCCCATCCATTCAACCCAGCTCGCACAGGAGCTGGGATCTCGAGCTCCTCTGCCATCGCATCGCCGGAGCTCGATCGCCCCGCCTCACCGATCACCGTCACCCCTCCTAACGGGGTCGAGGCACTTTGCCATCGACCCGCGAGTCTGCTAATGTACTTTGCAGGAGCATCCGAGCCCATCTGAGGGCTTGGACCATTTGGAGCAGCAGCTTGAGCTCCGTCGGCTCCGCCTGAGCTCCGTTGGGCCATCGGAGATCACCATTGGACGCGGAAGACCACAGCTATTCATCTCCGATCATCAGGGTCCCGCGAGGAGGCCGGGAGCGCGCGCAGCGGGCCGGCGAAGGTCGCCGGCCATCAGTTCTTCCTCGACCTTCAGACACCGTCCGATCATGCCCACTCGCTCAGAATAGATCAGAGCCGTCCACTGGCGAGGAGCCTTCACCGTTTGATCTTTAGGGGACTTGATCCGGACCGCCCATCTAGCGAAGAGGGGCCCTCGTTCCAAAGCCATTGATCACCCCACGTGGCATCCTCATCACCGTTGATCCGGACGAAGGATTTAGCCACTGCCTTCCACCGTCAGATCTGATATGTGGCAGATCCTCAACCGTCCGATCCGAGAGGGAGTTCTTAGAAGAGGCGCCACCCTTCCAGCACCGTCCGATCAGCCACGTGGCTGTACCCCAACCATCGAATATAATAATGGCGTAATTGTTCTTAGGCCCCCCTGTTTATTTTTTTTCATGTTTAGTCCTATAAATACTATAGTCAGTTGTTATATTTTTGGTACTTTTGCACTTTAGACCTTATCATTTCTATATTTGCATATATACCCCTGCCTGTAGTGTGTCATGTGCGTCGACACGTGCTTATGTGGGATATTTGCACGTTTCGCCCTGTAGTTCTGGATTGTTATGAAATGAATGAATCTTTTTAGATAATTGCATTTATGCCCCTGTGCATGATTTTTTTTGCGCATGAGCGTGTATTAGTGGGTAAATTACACTAAGGTCCTTGGGCTTTTAATACTTGTTATTATTTAGCCCGGGAACTTTCTTTCTTTGCAAATAGGTCCCTGCGTGCCACAGACATGCGCCACGTACGTGATTTCTTGGGAATTTTGCACCGGACCCCCCAGAACATTTGATATTTACGTTTAGGTCCCTGTGCACTGTACCTTGGATTTGATTTTTAATAAAATAGCAAACTCACTCCAAATTCAATGAAAATTAGACACATGGCTCCTGCCATGTTGTAAAATTTTCTAAAATTTTTGGGGACATTTTTGGTTTCATTTACTATTTTTAAAAATTCAAAAATACGCATTTGCTTTACTGTCTGATTTGAAAAATCACAAAAAAAAATTAAAACCCATCGAAAAATTCTAAAAAAATTAGCAACTGTGTGTTTTGTCTTGTTTGATTTTCTGACCAATTTTGGTCATTTTTCATTACATAAAACGCATAAAAATTACAAAAAACTAAAAATCTCATAAACATTCTAATAATTATTGTAAAAATCCAAAAATAATAATTCCAGTGCCCAAATTTTCCTTATACTTTCTAGTTTATAGGAAATTGGCTCCAGGAGCTAAATAGGCCTTTTGCATTTTAAATTGGCCTTTTACTCCTGACTGGACAGTACCTTAATTTTCTTGCATTGTTTTATTTTTAGAAAGTTAAATAAAAATCAGAAAAATCCCAAAAATTCATTAAAAACAGTAAAATAACATAAAATACATAAAAACATTTTTATTTGAATTTTTGAGTGATTTTGATGCATTAAATAATTGCTTAAAGTTGGTTGTTTTACCTTTTTCCTTATTTTTGTAATTAATTAAAAACCCAACAAAATTTATAAAAACCAAAAACCCATAAAAAATAGTTTCCTTGTATTTTTTGATTCTTTAGATTACTTCGTAGGCCACAAGGCCATTACGTGCTCCTTGTGTTCGACCCTGGTAGCTATACCAGGTTAAAATAATAGCAAGACCGCTATTTGAGCTTGATTGATTCTTATTCGATTTTGGTGGTCTATTTTTCTTGATTGACACCGCTTGGTTACTTGGGTCGCAACGACCCTTGACGACCTTTTTACCTGAGTGATCAGGCTAGTGATCAGAATGGCGCCATTGCCAGGGAGCACGGCTTAGTAGTCGATTTATTTTTCTGCGGCTTTCTTTTCGCGGCTTTTTGCATAGATTTTTGCTTATATATTTCTCTGACACTGTTTATATAAATAATTTAGTCTATGACACTTTGTCTGTTTCTTGCGAGGGCCCGAGGACCGAGGCGACGACTCTCGAGTAGCCAGCGCAACCGCGGGATTCAGAGGCGGCTCCCTTCTGCACGGAGCTGCAGGAGAGTGTGAGGAGCAGCTTAGTGTAGAGTAGTTTAGATTTATTTCAGTCCATTTTATTTGAATTGTAATAATACAGGTACACTCAAAGACTTGGACTTTCGGGGTCTGTTTCACCGAGCACCGGTGTGCTCGGGGGACCCCTTTAGCTAGTTCGGTTTTTACGCGGTTTCCCCTTACTGCCTTTTACGGTTTCTCACGGATTTTCGAGCCCCTAGCCGTAGGATTTTCTACTTGACTGTGACGTAATAATTAGGATCCAAATACCCTAATACATCTGCTTGCACCTATAGATCGGTAATTGGACCAAAAAAATAATAAAATAGCCATTCCATCACCTCCGACCCTACGCGCCGCGAGCCTGCCCCGTTAAGCGCTACTCCTGAACTCGACCTGTCGAGAAGAGGAGGGGTGGGTCTAGACCGGACTCTTTGGATTGGAGGCTGGTGGTCGGTTAGCCGTTCTTTCGAGTAGCACTGCTGTTTAGGGACTCGGTTTTCCGCCTGCACCATTTAGGTAGTTTTATTTCTGTCTTTCAATTCTGCGCAGATCATATTGCATGTAGAGTGCTGGAGACAGGTACGCATTTCTATCTTTTCATGCATTATTGATTTATCGTGCATCGGCTTTTTCGTCTTCTCCCCCTATTTTTGACTTAATAACCAGGAGAACTGAAAAATTCGTTAGGCCCTTTTGTTTGTATTGAAAAAGATTAAAAACAAAAACAATAAAATCGGGACTGCTAATCACACTTGACCTAAAAGACACTTCACTGAAAATCTGTCTTGGGGAGAGTAACCCCCTCCTTGTTTGGTTTGGATGAGCGAGAGACTGATCCGCACCTTAGGATAGAGCCATCCGATCTTTCTCGACTGATTACCGGCTCCTTGGTACGGGACAGTCGGTTGAGGGATATCGGATTCCTATTACCTCACGTAATCGCTCTGATAGACTAGATGATCACCTAAAATAAAATCGACAAGATAATTGACCGATCCCTTTCGGTATTCAGCTCTGTGTGCGTAGGTGAATTGGGGGTTTGTTTGTTCATCTTGTGTGATTTCCAGATCCCTTCTATCTTTCCCCATCTTCTTCTCTTCTTCTGTTTCCCACCACCCTCCCTTCATTCTTCTTCCTCTCCTTGACCCCTAGATGATGGATTCTCCTCACTTCGAGCCGACTCTTACGGCTCCTTCTCCGTTATCTGACCATTAGTCCAGTCCACCCTCTAGGGAGGTCGGATCTCTGACCAACCTCCCGCTCCCTCCCTCCCTTTCATCTCACTACTCTGGGCATGCTGTGCGAGATGTCCGAGGATACCAGATAGAGCAGATGCGAGACCCGGACGATGCTGTTGCTGAGTTGAGAGCGCACTTCGTTGGTGACCAGAGAGAGCAGTGGAGAGCAGCAGACATATCCTACTCCAGAAGGATGGAGGAGCACAGAGCCCAGGGAGCTGAGTCAGCTTCTACACTTGGTCCATTCGTCTTGGATTTGGATTACATTCAGCGTCTGCCGGCATTTGCAGGAGAGGCGCACGAGGAGCCGTATCTTCACCTGTCCGCATTCGAGGAGTTTTGTAGAGCACAGAGATATTCAGATATTACCGTAGAGGAGCTGATGACGAGGACCTTCCCATTCACACTTCACGACAGAGCCATGAGATGGCATCACCGATTGGGAAGGACATTCGAGACGTGGGGAGAGCTATGCCGAGAGTTTCTACAGAGATACTTCCCTCCACGTAGAGCAGATTTCATGCGGTCTTTGATCACCGACTTCTCAGTAGACCCCCAGGAGCCATTACACGAGGCATGGCCGAGGTTTCTTGACCTCTTGAGGAGATTTCCAGACCATGGACTTCCACTGACAGACTTAATTGAGATCTCCATGCGGGGAATAACCGCGGAGCAGATAGCACTGGTGATTACCACATATGGCGGTTCACACCGCAATTCCGACCTTTACTTACTGGACACCATCTCGAGTTTACTTTCACAGAGATCTTCTTCACGAGATGCCGTAGTCGGGACAACACATGTGGACGATGTTGTACCAGTGCGGTGTGTCACTTTACATGATGAGTCAGCTTCTACACACCAGCCCGAGGACTTGGAGCAGACAACACCACTGACAGAGGAGATGACTGTGATAGCAGAGGTTCGGACCCAGAGTCTTCTCGAGTTCCCGTTGTTTTTACAGCTGGAGTTCGAGGCAGCCCCAGAGTTTCCAGTCAACGAGTCTTGGATATCAGATCTTCTGATATTCCAGGAACCGGAGGAGCCCCCGCTACTACAGCCATTGTCTCAGACACTTCAGATTCCAGTCTCGAAGGACTCAGCTTCCTTTCTGCAGAGATACTTCTTGGATACAGACAGCTACCAGGACTCAGCCCAGCAGCCACAGCTCGATGAGGGACACCACTTTGAGAGTACAGACACACAGAGTCCCGTCTTTGAGCCTTTTGTCCTCCACTCTGACGAGACAGACACTTCTGCTGAGGACCAGTTAGCAGCCAGCATAGCCGCAGAGCGAGGATCAGCCACAGACATTTTGCCAGCCTCAGCGGTGCTGACAAGTACCTTCTCCTGCTTCCAGATTGCCGACACCTACACTTCCGATGATGAAGCAGCCTGGTGCACCGAGTGGATATGTCACATCAACGCAGATGCCCTTCTAGATCCTGATCCTCTCATATTCACCTCTGATCTTGCATCTCTCCCCGAGGGTTATCTGCGGGAGGATGCCACACTCGATGAGTACTCGATTTCACCTTCTGATAGTGTTTCTGATTTGGCAGAGCAAGAAACCGAGTCTTTAGATCATTCTGACTTTGACTCTTCTCACCTCGACGACCCTCACGAGGATGAGCCCATCCTGGAGATATTCGATGATTTGCCTGATCTGATTCTATTCCATTCATCGAGTATCTATCTTGTTAGAGTCTCCTGATCTTGATTGCCCACACCTATTTGAGACACTGATTGACGTGGAGGATTCTCTTACTGATCCATCCTTCTCCACGTTTGATTTCTTCGGCTCCACAATTTCACTCCAGTCTGATCCAGAGCCGACGATATTTTTTGTGCTACCGGATCCCGATCACTTATTTCCATATCCTTGGCCGGTAGCAGACACCCGCTTGATTGCATACCTGGGTGTCTTCGTTTACACTTTTGAGTTCGTTGTTGTTCTCATACCGAGACTGCAACGACAGTACGGTATTCGCCTTACCGATGCCGTACTGAACCTGGACACTGCGTTATCCTAACCTTTGCGCCCAGCTAGGGGCGTAAAAACTAGCGCTTGTTGAGAGGCACCTCAACATTGTACTCTTTTGTATATACGTGTTTTGTCTTACCTTGATCTTTCTTTCTTCCGTTCTTGTTTTCACCCCAAGTCTCGCTTAGGATTATCTTTGCTAGGATATTCCTCATCCTAAGTATGGGGGGGTGGAAACACCAGGTTGTTCTTCGTTCTGTTTCATCACTTCTATTGTGTTGCCTATACTTAAGGTTCTTCACCTTAAGTATAGGGGGGGTGATGCCCCCTCCACCTTGTATATATTTGTCAATTTTCTTCGTGTCTTTCTACCCCTGTTTTGCTTCCTATACTTAGGGATATTTTACCCTAAGTATGGGGGGGGGGGGGGGGTAGACCCTGTACATTCTCCACTCGGTTTTCCCTTTGTATACAACCTGCTATACTTAGGATTCTTTGATCCTAAGTATAGGGGGAAAAGCCGAGACCCTCTTGACTTTCTATTTCATTCATTCATCTCTGTATCTAGCCATTCCTTTTCACTTCCCTTTACTAAGCACGAGTTATGTCTTCTTCATCGCTCTTGATCACTCTGAGGACATCGTTCGAGCTAAGTATAGGGGGGTGTGTATATATTTCATATATACTTTAGCCATAACTCGTACTTTGTGTGAGTGTGTTAATAAATAAAAATGGCTAAATGGCTAAAAACCCTAAAAATCAAAAAAAATTAAAAAATTTTTCCTGAAAATAATCATTCTTTTATTTGCACATACATAGCTAGTGTACAAATTATTTTTGTAAAAATGTTTTCAAAAATCTTTTGTGTAAAGTTTGTGTAAATATTTTCTTAACAAAATTATGTATATAGTACAAAATTTTTCCAAAATGTTTTGAAAATCAAAAGTTTGCAAAAATCTTGTGTAAATGTGTGTACATATTTTGCAAAACTTGCATTTCATGCATTCATCCACTCATGATTTCAAAACATTTTGCAAAAATTTTGCACGATTGTAAATATTTCTAAATAGCATCTTTGTATATTTGTATAGTTTTTCCTGGATCATAGTTGACATTTAAACTAGCCTGGAATTAAATTGGGAAATGGAGCTTGATTAAGATCTTAATCCACCTAATTCTAAGAGGAACCTTATAGAGCTTAGGGTTAAGGCTTTTCAGGTCCATAAGGACTTAATTCTTTGAGTCCACTAGGCTATGAGCATATGTCATCTTGATGAGCCTAAGTAGAGCACTTAACAACACACGCATGACTCTTAGAGACAATGGCTTGACTTGCACCATCACTTTACACATAGCTCTCCACGGATGAGGTGGTGAGGAGGCAGTTTCCTTTGGCTTGGGGTAGCATATGAGGGTAGTACTTCTAGGCGGAACCTCTCTTCTTCTTCTAGTGAAGGAAGTGCGCCTCAACTTGGTCTAGTGGTGATGAAGGCTAAAGACAGAAGCCGTGGGTTTCAATAAAGCTTCAAAAGAGGGATAGTCTACTGGTTCAAGAGGAAAATTTCTTGTATATATGCTGCACCATATAGATATGTTGTATAGATGCACTTGAAAAAAATGCAAAAAGAACTCCAAAAAGTGGTGGGTCGGATTGAAAATTTAATAACCCCACCGGAGTGTATATAGTCAAATAAAGCAAAAGCTTATGGTATCCATGTTACATCTCATGAAGCTTGCAGCGGGAGACTTAGCTACACTGGTTGAGCTCCCAAAATTATATACCTCTTATTCCCCCTCTTCTTGAGCCGGTTGCACTTGAACTTAGAAGGGAATACCCCGCTTCTCGAGGAAAGAGTTGCTAGACCGAGGCATTAGAGTTACCAGGTTGGGGGAGGTTGTTTCTTTGTTACTTCTGAGGTGGGGAGCTACATATCACTTACACTGCATGGAAAGATTCATGGTCATCAGAGTTTGTGTATGTAGACTTGTTCTGATCTGGTTTATTGAGGAGTCTTGTCCATAGATTGGTGGAACTTAGAGGCTGTTGAGTTTTAAGTTTAAGTCCCAATAAGGCCCGACACATTAATAATCCAAAGATCTGATCGAGCTCCATATTTAAATTTAATGAAGGCGAGTTTAATAATCAGCCTTAATCCATGCATATTCTCCTCGTTTTCTTTTTCTTTCTTTCTTTTTCACTTCTTTTTGAAATAAGTGTTTGCTAAGGGACTAGCAAAAGTTAAGTATAGGGGGGTGATGAATACCCATTCGTCACTCTTTATTCTTATATTTTAGCTACAAAAACCTTTGCAAATGCATGTATATGCCTGTAAATACAAATAATTAGCAAAAGCATGCATTGTATAAAGTTTAATAATTATCATGTTTTTTTGTGCAAAAATAAAAGAATAAAGAGACAAAAGAAAAAGAGGGAAATATTTAGAATAAATATTGAGCAACCTAACCCAAGGGAGGGCTCAGTATGGGCCTGACCGCATAAATGCTAAAGTAGAGGGAGATAGGGGCTCATGTGTGTAAATAGACCTGTAAATTAATAAAACTATTTTCCTACCAAAAATAGAATGAAAGTGATTTGTATATATTGTATATATTTATAAATATATAATCAAGATAAAAAATAGAAAAATCAAAAAGAAAATAAAAATAGATCACTTGTACAGAGTCACCATGTACATAGCCCATTTATCTCTATATTTATTTCACCTTATAAATAAATAAAATTAATTTCCATAAAATTTGTAAATATTCTATTTATTATGTTGTAAATAAATAAAATAAAAACAACAAAAAACAAAAACAAAAGAAAAAGAACAAAAAAAATAAAAAATAAAAAATAATATTGTAAATGTACCATGTATATAGCTACATATGTATTTATTCACTATTGTATATAAATAATAAAAATAAAACAAAAATACCCTTTCATTCCTAATTTTATACTATAAATAAATAAAATATAAAATAGGAATAAAAATGCATAAAAATAACAAATTAAAAATCAAAAATAAAAATTCAATAGTGTATATATATATCTATGTATAGTACTATATTGTAAATACCGTATTTTTATTTTGAAAAATTAATTAAAAATCACCAAAAAATAGAAAAAAATTAAAACAAAAATATTTCATGTTTTAATTTTTTAATAAATCAGCCATTTGCTATTTTTAATTGATTTTCCAAACATTTTCCACGTGGCTGATTCTGATTGGTCCACGGGGGTTTGTTGACCCCCGGTCAACTCTCCCCCGCGGACCAAACCTCTGCGGATCTTGCGCCCGACCCAACTTCTCATCTTTTTCCGCGCTCGATCCACCCGCCATTTGCGCAAACCCTGGGTCCTACTTATTCTCCTAGCATCCGAGACCCACGCCCGGGAGATTGCATCGGGGTCCGCGCTCCGAGCAGCCCTACCCGATCAACCCTAGCCGGACCCCTAACCCTATTTAAGCCGAGCTCCGCCACCTATTTTCTCATCTTTGGATCATTTGCTCTCCACCCAGTGACCTCCATCGTCTTGGCGATAGTGACAGCTCGCCCCAGAGGGTGTTGCAGCGAGGAGGGAGCAAGGAGGCCATCGATCCGGCGAGCTTGCGCCGCCGTGCGCCGCCTGGAGGTAGCACCAGAGCCTCGGACGCCGACGGTCCTCGAGGCAAGGACCAGGAGCAAGCCCAGCTCCTCCATAGTCGACTCATCCACCCACGTAGCCGTAGTTCTTCTTCCTGTTCTTTAATTTCAATTTTCGCCCAAATCCGGTCGTCGCCGACGACCCTTGATTCCGACCACCTTAGCCTTAGACTCGATCATCGGAATCCCCCATCACGTTCGCCCTTCTCCCGCGCACCTTCTCCGCCCATCCATTCAACCCAGCTCGCACAGGAGCTGGGATCTCGAGCTCCTCCGCCGTCGCAACGCCGGAGCTCGATCGCCCCGCCTCACCGATCACCGTCACCCCTCCTAACGGGGTCGAGGCACTTTGCCCTCAACCCGCGAGTCTGCTAATGTACTTTGCAGGAGCATCCGAGCCCATCTGAGGGCTTGGACCATTTGGAGCAGCAGCTTGAGCTCCGCTGGCTCCGCCTGAGCTCCTCGGAGCTCCGTTGGGCCATCAGAGATCACCATTGGACGCGGAAGACCACAACTATTCATCTCCGATCATCAGGGTCCCGCGAGGAGGCCGGGAGCGCGTGCAGCGGGCCGGCGAAGGTCGCCGGCCATCAGTTCTTCCTCGACCTTCAGACACCGTCCGATCGTGCCCACTCGCTCAGATTCGATCAGAGCCGTCCACTGGCGAGGAGCCTTCACCGTTTGATCTTTAGGGGACTTGATCCGGACAACCCATCTAGCGAAGAGGGGCCCTCGTTCCACAGCCGTTGATCACCCCACGTGGCATCCTCATCACCGTTGATCCAGACAAAGGGTTTAGCCACTGCCTTCCACCGTCAGATCTGATACGTGGCAGATCCTCAGCCGTCTGATCCGAGAGGGAGTTCTTAGAAGAGGCGCCACCCTTCCAGCACCGTCCGATCAACCACGTGGCGCCACCCCAGCCATTGGATATAATAATGGGGTAATTGTACTTAGGCCCCCCTGTTTATTTTATTTCATGTTTAGTCCTGTAAATACTATAGTCAGTTGTTATATTTTTGGTACTTTTGCACTTTAGACCTTGTCCTTTCTATATTTGCATATATACCCCTGCCTGTAGTGTGTCACGTGCGTCGACACGTGCTTATGTGGGATATTTGCATGTTTCACCCTGTAGTTCTGGATTGTTATGAAATGAATGAATCTTTTTAAAAAATTACATTTATGCCCCTGTGCGTGATTTTTTTGCGCATGTGCGTGTATTAGTGGGTAAATTACACTAAGGTCCTTGGGCTTTTAATACTTGTTATTATTTAGTCCAGGAACTTTCTTTCTTTGCAAATAGGTCCCTGTGTGCCCCAGACACGCGCCACGCACGTGATTTCTTGGGAATTTTGCACCGGACCCCCCAGAACTTTTGATATTTACGTTTAGGTCCATGTGCACTGTACCTTGAATTTGATTTTTAATAAAATAGCAAACTCACTCCAAATTCAATGAAAATTGGATACATTGGTCCTGCCATGTTGTAAAATTTTCTAGAATTTTTGGGGACATTTTTGGTTTCATTTACTATTTTTAAAAATTCAAAAATACACATTTTCTTTACTGTCTGACTTGAAAAATCATAAAAAATATTAAAACCGATCTAAAAATTCTAAAAAAATTAGCTAATGTCTGTTTTGTCTTGTTTGATTTTCTAACCAATTTTGGTTATTTTTCATTACATAAAACTAATAAAAATTACAAAACACTAAAAATCTCATAAAAATTCTAATAGTTATTTTAAAATCTAAAAATAATAATTTCAGTGTCCAAATTTTCCTTAAACTTTCTAGTTTAAAGGAAAATTGCCTTCAGGAGCTAAATAGGCCTTTTTGCATTTTAAATTGGCCTTTTACTCCTGACTGGACAGTATCTTCATTTTCTTGCATTGTTTTATTTTTAGAAAGTTAAATAAAAATCAGAAAAATCCCAAAAATTCATTAAAAACAGTAAAAAAATATAAAATACATAAAAACATTTTTATTTGAATTTTTGAGTGATTTTTGATGCATTAAATAATCGCTTAAAGTTGGTTGTTTTACTTGTTTCCTTATTTTTGTAATTAATTAAAAACCCAAAAAAAATTTATAAAAACCAAAAACCCACCAAAAATAGTTTCCTTGTATTTTTCGATTCTTTAGACTACTTCGTAGGCCGCAAGGCCATTACGTGCTCCTTGTGTTCGACCCTAGTAGCTATACCAGGTTAAAATAATAGCAAGACCGCTATTTGAGCTTGATTGATTCTTATTCGATTTTGATGGTCTATTTTTCTTAATTGACACCGCTTGGTTACTTGGGTCGCAACGACCCTTGACGACCTTTTTACCCGAGTGATCAGGCTAGTGATCACTCCTCCACGGTTGAGAGATGTTGTGTCGAGGAAGCTAGCATCGCCAAACCCCTCCTTCGCAGTTGAGAGACGTTGCATGGAGGAGGATGCACGGAGCCACCGAACCCCTCATTATCTTTCTCCTCCGAGCCTACAAATTAAAACAAGCTTAAGAAGAAACAAGATCGAGATCCATGGTGTCGTCACATACATGCTCCATCATTGTGCGCCACACGTCAGAGGGGGGGAGCCACCATCGTTCTCGTTGCGCACAACCATCGGAGAGGGGAGGTCGGCCTCTACATGCAGCCGCCCACGCGCCATCGAGAAAGAGAAGAGGAGGTGCGAGAGAGAGAGAGAGAGAGGAGAGGAGATAATTAGGGTTATGAATTTGTGGGTTGTTACATACTATTTTTAGAATGTGACAAATGACCAAAATAGATTTTTTTACCATTAAAATAATGTAATTAATGTGTCATTTATCACAACCGTGTGATTTGAATTAAATGGATGAGATGGAGGGCTCACTACAAAAGTGGTGAGACATCGTCTCATTTCAAGTTATATATATATATATATATATATGGATCACATGAATTGAGGTGGTATCTTTCCTTGATTTTGAAAAGGTATCAATTTCGGCAATTGGATCATAAATGTGCGTTGGAGATTAAAACCATCATGGCGTAATTGGTGGTTTTGGTGTAACAAAGCTTCCTAAAATGAGGGATATATTAAATTAATGCTTAATTAGTACAATCCATGTCATTGAATATTCTATATTTAGACAAGCCCGATAAGTGTGTGTTGTATATTCCAGAAATATATGAGGAATTAATGTTTGCTTTTTGAAAATAGTGTTATCAATTTACAAAAGATTGATATATTTTACAATCATGTGCTTTAAATTATAAAAATAATAATCACCGATGTATGAAAAAAACTCAAATTCGACAAAAAATAATCTTTTCTTTATAGTTGTGTTTCTCCTTAAATATAGGAGGCTTTTAATGGCACAATTAATTGATTTATACGTGGAAAATATTCCTACAATGATGAGATTTTGTTGTAACTATATTTCTTAATATATCAGATGGGGTAAATTCCGAACGCGTTATATATGCTACACATCGTACGTATATTATTTTAGGAGGTTTAAATAAGGGATGCATTTTTTTAATTCTCAAAATAGAAAAATGCACATCGTAGTATTCACTAAATCTCATTTTCTTCCTAATTTCATAGAAAGCGATGTTTGTAAATTGTAATTTTTTTTGTAAATTTTGTAGTATCTTTTATAAATTGTATATTTATTTTGAAAAATTCTACAGTCTCTTTTGGGAACATTCTGTTGGAGCAAAGTTTGTAAACTGTGATATTGTTTTGTAAATTTTGCAGTCTCGTGTAAAATTATTGTGATTTTTGTAAAATATATTTCTTATTATTAATATATATTTTAAAATGTCCATCCATTTCAATATCGTGGATCTATCAAAATTCGTCATCCTTTGTAAAGTATGTGTAGCTTTGGTAAAATCCATGTTCTCATTTGAACAATTATGTGTTGATCTGCATAATAAAAGAATCAACTAGTAATTTCTCATTTATTCTTTAAAAAGTATAACATAAAAAATAGAAATGTAATGAATGTAGGTAATGTCAAAACTGGGTGCATGTTTGAACTTGTGGTGACGAAGTCGTTTAAATGTAAAATATATCATGACATTGCGAATGAGATGATGAGATGTAAAAT
The DNA here is from genome assembly GCA_037367405.1 of Ottelia alismoides. Lineage (NCBI taxonomy): Eukaryota > Viridiplantae > Streptophyta > Magnoliopsida > Alismatales > Hydrocharitaceae > Ottelia > Ottelia alismoides. The sequence goes on from JAZKJV010010649.1 coordinate 37,206, forward strand.
AATCCTATCTATTGTAATTATTATATCGTATTGATAAAATAAAACAATCAAAATCACAGAACATAAAAATTTCGTGCGTATAAGTCATTAATGCAATTAAAAAGAACTTACCTTAAAATCGGATGTGTATATACATGTTGTGTAATCTATATAGAGGAGAAACAAGATCTCTAATCGAGGATGATTGGATATCGAATCGATATGGAGTCAAAATTAAAAGAAAACTAAAATCAAAGTAAAAAATAAAAGCAATGCAAAACAAACTGAATCTCAATCACTGGATGAATAAAAAATTACTCAGAATATGAATAAATTATTAAAAACAAGTAACCACTTCCTACCACTCAACCATCATCGTCATGCACCCATGTCATCTTTGTCATACACCATCGTCTCCAAATATAGCCATGGCCTCTACATCGAGTGTTGACAAAGAAGAGAGAGGGGAAGAGGATCCTTATCGAGTTTTTCTTTTGAAAATTCGAGAGACCCAAGATCATGATGGATGCTATATTTAGATAATTGAATTCGAGTATTTAATAAGCAAGGTGATAATATCGTAATCAAATGGAATATTCCAATTTTTTCTTCTAAAAATAGCGATTTGAAAATTGTTTCAACGATGGTTTTGGATTTAGTTTAGAGGTTTTATTAACCACCATTGATCCAAATCGGAAGACTCCTAACATGGCTGCCCCGCCCTTATTTCGGTATTTTTTTATTTTTTTGAAAAATATCACCATGTATATTCATCCCTATATCCCTCCAATATGTCATTCAATTTCGTCAGAAACAGAGACTCCTACGGCCTCCATCGAGATGGTGTCGATTTAAAAAATCATGTTACCGTTAAAAAATAACTGTCTGGATGGAGGCCATACGAGTCTCTTTTTTTGACGAAATTCGGATGGCATATAGGAGGGATATAGGGATGAATATACATGGTGATATTTTTTTAAAAAATAAAAATGCTGAAAATGGTGCGGGGGCAACCATGTTAGGGCAACCCCATTAATTTCTCTCTCTCTCTCTCTCTATATATATATATATATGAGAAAAATGGGTTGCCCCGTCCCATTTTCCGATAAATTTTTCATTTTTTTTCAAAAATATCACCATGTATATTCATCTATATATCCCTCCTAAATCACGTTCAAATTTTGTTAGAAACGGAGACTCATATGCCCTTCATCGAGAACATGTAATTTTAACGGTCTAAAAATTGGTGTAACCAATCTGTTTTAGATGGGGGGAGGTTGTAACACCCCAACCCCAAACATAGTGTCATACCTAAAACTCACGAAGTGTGGGTGTCGTTTATAAGTGGTGGGGATTAGTACTTGACAGCTTAAGCTTAAGCATTTTGGGTGGTTGCCAACGGGTCCATCTGAGCCCGTATCCAACAAGTTGACAGTGCTAGTTTTCCTCGATAACAGACCGAGGACCTAAACCAGGGATGTTAAAATGGTATCAGAGCCAAATTCTCTCTGATAGTGGAAGGGCTACCCGAGAGGTGGAGCCGCCCCTACAAAGAGGTTGGAGGAAAATGCTACCCGGAGTGTGCAACCGCCACTATCATTGGGAATAAGTGATGAGCCATGTCGCAATGAGGACATTGCGAATATAAGTGGGGGAGGTTGTAACACCCCAACCCCAAACATAGTGCCATACCTAAAACTCACGAAGTGTGTGTGTGGTTAATAAGTGATGGGGATTACTACTTGACAACTTGGGCTTAAGCATTTTGGGTGGTTGCCAACGAGTCCATTTGGACTCGAACCCAACAAGTTATCAGGACCAGTTTTCCTCGATAACGGATCGGGGACCTAAGCCTGAGACGTTACATTCCTCCTTCATGATTTTACTATATACAACTCCCCCATCCCCACATTTGTACACAATAGCCCATTGTTATTTTTCAATTTGTTTCACATTTGCAGGATTGTCGATGCTAAGAAACAAATCTTTTAAGTAATTAACATGTCACTACATAATCTTTTTGGAGTATATATTTCGCGAAACATGACCTCTTGACTTATATTTCATTTAATATCATCAATTTTGAAAAATTAGCATATGAGAGTATTTATAGTTTATTTTGTCCTTTTAGATTAATGATGGGTAATAATGAACAATGGCCATTGGAGAAGTTGGCTTATGAAGAGGAAGTACTGGATATGCATGGTATGCTAATGGAATATCAAGATGCGTCTTGTGATGGATATGCTGAAAGTGTCATACATGGTGATAGGATGATGAAACCATATGTTGGCTTGGAATTTTCATCAGAGGAAGAAGCATATGAATTCTATAATGACTACGCCAAGCACATTGGTTTCTCTATCATACGTGACAATTTGCATCGATCAAAACAGACGAATGAGTTCATCTCTAGATCACTATTATGTTCAAAAGAAAGTCAAAAAGGTATGAATGATCAATGTAGACAAGAAGTTGACATTAAACGACGACAAGAAATAAAAGAAAATTGCAATGCAAGATTATATGTTTTTGTAAATGATAAGGGAATATGGGTGGTAAAAAACTTTGCCGAGGAGCATTCTCACCCTTTGACATCTCCATTAAAGACACGAATGATGAAATCACACCATAAATTATCTGATGCTTTCAAAAACCTAGATTGAAACATTCAATGAATTTGGAATGGGCCCTTCTAAGATCAAAGCATTTCTTAATGCTACTGGTGAAGATTTGATCAACACACAAGATTGTGTTGATTATCTCAGATTGAATCATAAAAATAACATCAATGGAGAACGCATGGTTACCGCGAAGCACTTCTTGTCTAAAAGAGCAGATGATGATTATTTTTATTTTTGTTATGAAATTGATGAGAATCGTATAGTGCGTAGCATTTTTGGGTTGATGGTAGGTCTCGTGCAACCTACTTAACTTTTGGTGATGTTCTGGTCCTTGATGTAACATATAAAACAAACTCCTTCAGAATGCCATTTGCCCCTTTTACTGGAGTCAATCATCACATGCAATCGACATTGTTGGTTGTGCTCTTCTTGCGTATGAGACAGAAGAAACTTTTGTTTGGTTATTTAACACTTGGCTTGATTGCTTGCATGGAGAAGCACCAAAATCTATCATTACCGATCAAGATAAAGTTATTTGCAATGCATTAGCCAAGGTGTTTCCTTATACAAAACATCATTATTGTTCTTGACATTTTGAAAAAATTGCGAGTCAACATCTTAAGGGTTTGAAGTTTGAAAATGCTAATTTAAAAGAAGACTACGACAAGTAGATCGGTGAATCTAAAATGGTAGAAGAGTTTGAAAGCAAATGGCTTGAGATAAAAGATCGCTACAATATTGATGATAAGTCATGGCTTGCAAAGATGTATGATGAAAGAAAACATTGGTTACCACTCTACCTATGTGATACCTTCTTTGCATGAATGACATCTAGTAAACGATTTGAGAGTATAAATGCTTTTTTTGATGAATTTGTTAATGCCAATATTGCATTATCAGATTTCATTCAGCAATATGATATAACTGTTACTTCTAGACGTGATGTTGAGGAGAGAGTTGGCTTCAAGACCATCAATACTAAACCTGACCTCTTTTCACACCATCCTATGGAATCTCAAGTAGGGAAAATTTACACGCAAAGAGCTTTTGAGATATTCGAAGAAGAATTTAAACAAGAAAGTGCATATATGGCAACAAAAGTGGCTAATGATGGGGAGATGACATCATTCTCAGTTGCAAGATTTGGCATTCTTGGTAATAAGCACATGGTTACTATTGTAATACATGCCAAGAAATTTGTTGTTGTAGTTGTAAAAAATTTGAAAGTGAAGGAATTCCTTGTCATCACATGTTACACATTTTGAGAGTAGTAAAGACGTTGATGGATCTACCATTAAGGTATATTCTGTTTAGATGGACTAGCAATGCTAGCTATACTCTTATAACTAGCCATGTTAATAGAGACATCACCATCATGGCATGTGATATGCATTTATCTTTTCACAAAGTTGCAAACATGGTATTGAAAAGTACAAAGCACTTTCAGCTTGCACTACAAAAGGTTCATGAACTTGTGAACATGCTCAATGAAATTCAGTTGGATGAAAATATGTATGGGAGTAATGATGATGGAGTTAATCTAACCAATATCAGATCAAGTAATCTTCCATCAGAATATTTTGTTCCAGACCCAGAAGTCGTAAAAAGCAAGGGACGTCCTAGACACGTACAAAGGATCAAGTCTTCTGTTGAGATAGCTTTATCGCAGGAAACCGTTAAAAAAAGAACATGTGGTCACCGTGGAGCAAAGGGTCATTACACATCTACATGTTCTATATAAGAGGTAATTTTGCAAACTTCATGAATTATATTTTGATTGATCGTATATCTTTCGACTATATTTATTTTTGTATTCTTACATTGGATTGCTTTGTGTTTGCTTAGGGACTTTTTGGAAAAAGGGATCATTTTGATTCGACGATTATGTAGATCTTGTCGCAGACCTTATTAAGTGGATCTTGCTTAAGATAAGGTATGTAATTTCGTTAGTACGTCTTCGAAAGATATGTATGCATTTGTATTGTTTTACATTTTTATTTGAACGTGCATCCCTTTGGCAGGTTATCTCCATCCAGGGAGAGTTTCAGAACTGATATTTTGCACAATAGAAAGAATCTTAGATTTTGTAGGGATTGATCACTCCAGTTTATATGATGGGGCAACTTTGAATACATGTCAACATACGTTTCTTACTATGATTTTTTTTGTATGATAGAGGATATTGTAAGTTTCAAAATCAATTACCTCATTTCGGAAAACTGTCATGACTTTTTCAACATGTAAAGTTATCATCCTTGTGTCTAGATAATTGTTCCAAGTTTAAATAGCTTATATCCATACATGCATATAGTTAACCAAATAGCCAGTATGTGTGAACTCCCCATTGACTTCTACAACTACGAGGAGAGTAGTCATGGACTCCAGTTTTAAGGGAGACAACTACGGAAGGAAATATCGGGATATATCGACGATATATCACCGATATATCAATATCGACATGGGACCGATATGGGTACCTATGGCGATGTATCTCGATTTCCAGACATTTTCTTCACAAAAGCTCGTCGATATGGGCGATATTTCGGAATATATCGTCGAAATATCATATCGATACGATATCGAAACGATATCGATACAACCTTCCATGGTCACGACTCAAGAGTATTGATTGTAGATACATGATATTTAACTTCACCTTCATTGATTCTCCTGTCCTAATTATGCATGCTTA
>JAZKJV010010649.1:647500-897500 GCA_037367405.1 Ottelia alismoides
ATAAAAGTATAAAGAGTGAGAATCAGGTATTCATTAATGATCCGCATACATCAATCTGTATGAGATCTTGAATGCCTTGGCACCTCAACCATTCCTAGAGAAGGATGTATTGAACATTTTTACTTTTTATATAATATTCATAAGTATGTAAGATTGGAAATTTCAGACAATATAAAGTTTTATCTCTTACCAGTCTATTGATCTCATCAATAGACATATGTCCAACGCTTGATGCTAGATCATTATAAAACGATATTTATCTTCCTATTGATCCTTTAAGATTTAAATTTCCGGTATTAGAAATGCTAATGAATCATTCATTAATATTATAATTTATTAGAGTCCTCTAGATGTTAGATTACAATATGAAATATATCCATCATAAGTCTTTATGATAGGTCTATTACAGAATTCATGTTTATTTCTAACATTTAGAAATAAACAATGAATGTAGGTCATAGAGACATTATCTAAGACTAAGGGCTCTCCCACTGAAAATGTGAAGCTTATCAATCCAATAGAGATTGTTGCTACAATTACATAAATATAAATGTGGATGAGTATTAAAACCTTAAGACCAAATTTTCCAGCCTTCTAAAACATATGCAACCAATTGCAAGTGTTATTAGAAGAGTGAGATATAGTTATTAGGCTTTGATCTTATATAACAAGTAAGTCGATTACAATGATGATATGTAGATATTTAATATTTCGATGCACTAAGTCCTTCTCTAAGGATGTTAGATAGTCTAGATAGTTATACTATCAGTACATCAACTTCTTGCAGTATTGGTAGTCATCCAACTCTTTCTATGACATATGTATGGAAGTCACATAAGTACATTCAATTCTTTGACTTTCCTTCTTACTTGGGTTAGACCCATGCTTCCACCGCTCTTCCTTCATCCATAAATAACCATTTCTTAAGACAAAGGATCTCTTATGTTGAATCCGAAAGAATTGATTTTATAGTATTTCATCATTTATATACGCTTCATTCAATTCATACTATATGAATATTATGAAGCTTCATGAAATACTAGAGAATAGGTAGTAGAATGATGACACTCATCATATCTACATCCATTTTAAATTTTAAAGACTTTGGTTCAAGTAGGTACTCAAACATTTTCAGTACATCATCTCTTATCAATCCACCATTCTATAATGCAGTGAACCATGTCATTCATGATTAAATGTTGAGAGCACATATGTCTGCCAAAATATCTTCTTAGATTTTATAAGGATTTTTGATAATTAAGATCATCATTGACATGATATTTCTATGGCACATTCGATGAGAGATCAAGACTATAGAGACAAACAAACCCAAGGTTGTTGTCTTATTATCTATTAATTGTCATTCCTCATTATTATGATGAAACTTGCACATTGCAACCACATACATTATGTGTCCAACTTCGAGTACAATATCTTGGTCATGAATTCAATTCATGAGAATTTACTTGTAGTTATTGCTTATGGTTTTGGGTGGGATTATTGTAGGTTATCTGAAATAAGATAATTTGCATAACTACACATTTTAATTTGATTAAGGATTTTATATTAAAGTCGTCTTACCTTGTCAACTCTGAAAGTTCATTCCCTTATTCACTTTCAAAATAAGAGACGTACTTACCATTATATCTCATGAAAAATCCAGGATCTCTTTTCTTATCATTGGTATATCCCAATAATATGAGAAACTGTAACTCGGATAAAAAGAAGTCTCACCTTGCAAGTCAAACTTGCATTTCTCGATTCCATATTTAACACCCGGACCCACAACCCCTAAGGCGATATTGACCCGTCGCTAATTGAACTAACCATCGACATGATTAGAACTCGCTATGCACAATCCAATATAGCAACAATAATATGAGGAATCTATATTGGGATCATTACACATATGGCCTCTCTTTCATGAAGCAAAGAACATGTTCCATGTGTGCTTGTATGCAGGAGCTGTCACTTCGGACATGAGTCTCCTACATACAATCCATGGCGATGGAACCCTTTGCCCTGTCAGGAGACCTTGGATGACACTTATGTGATCTTTCATGTCTTGTTCAAATTCTAATTAATTATTATGAATCATATTCAAATAATCAATTCTTCTAAGGTAATTACAACTTTATTCATAATAGAGTGTTTGTTTGGATCTAATTAATCTAATTACATTAACTAAGTTATCAATCCAATTGATCAATCAATAAACAATCTTGAATATTACTTGAAGGATAGTATAATATCAAAATATATATTATTCAAATTTCAATAATTAGGAAAATACACCATGATCATTTTAAGCATTATCCTTTCCTTACCCGCTATCATAGCTGCGAAGTTATACCATATAATATTTATCAAAACCGTTTTGATTAATATTATAAGGAGATTCGATAAACAAATCCCTAATCCTATTCAAGTAACAATGTTTTGCATTTAAAGATCGTCCTACTATTATTGAAGGATAAACTAGGGGTTTTCATGAAACGTCCATTCAATGCGCAATGGCGATTAATCAATTGTTTTCATAATTATTAGGAATAATAATTAATCGAGGAAATTTCATAATTTCAATGATTTACATTTAATTATAAACTCATTTATTAAAGAGATTTGGTGATCTAATCATCTTCCGACCTATCTCCACTAAATAGGGAATATATAGGGAAAATGTAGTCAGAATCACACAAAAATCCGAGCGATTTGATGATTTTATTTTATACTGAATAAAAGTATTTATTCCATGTTTCATAACGAAAAAATAGTAAGCAAAAATAAATTTCTTTTAGACATGTGAATACATGCAAAATAATTTTCATGGCAGGAACTCTTCGAATCATTTTTCATGTACTTTTATTGTAGGTTACTATTTTAAGAAATATTTATACATTCTAAATACAATTTAATAATAAAAAATAGTGCACAAAAAGTATATTTTTATTTTACAAAAAATCAATTCGATTCTTGCATCCAATCCAAAACCATGATTCCTGCACATTCGAAACATGAACCTTAATTGTCTAGGATTTCGGATCATATATAAGACATGACCAAGGATCTTATACCACTTCAAGAATATGGATAAAACCTTAAATGCATCACGAAAGTATGAAGATTGCATCATATGCAATTGAGAGTGACTCGTTGCACTAATTGTTTAGAGACGAAATTTAAAATTTTTAAAACGATGAAATCATATGATTGAAGAAAATTTCTCATATCATTTCATCTAAATCAAAAAAAAATAGACATTAGGAATACCTCTTAAAGTGTGGGTGCAATCATGTCTCTAAGGGAAGATACCTCCTGTCTCAAGTTCGACCCAATGGAGGAGATGCTCGAGAGTGCATTGATGAAATGCATGTTCTTTGCAATCCAAGTTGATGATCCAAGAGACAAATATCCTGCTCTTATCTCATGAGATTTGACGTCTTATTCATGAGCGAAGCACAATGTAGGAGACGAAGATCCATAAGCGATCGAAACAACGACACAACAATGTGGCATGACGACAACCGTCTCTAGAGTTTAGAATGGATGGCCACACTAAGGTGAGAGAGGGAACATGTGTATGAGAGAGAGAGAGAGAGGAGGAGAGAGAAAGCTTGCATTTTCATTGTCTAAAATGAATATCTAGGGTTACCTCTTCTTTTATAATATTTTGGGAGTGCATGGATCCCAATCCATGGATAACACAAATCCAATGGTTGAGATTGATTTGTGTTTCTTTCATTGACCATGATTTTGTTGTAAAAATACAACAACAACAAATTTAATTTAATTTAGTATATATTGAATAAATCATCAATATAAGTTAATTCAATCAAATCAATAATCCATGAAGAATTAGGAAGGAGGTAAGCCTCCTTCTAATTAAAGGGGGATGACCACCTTGACTCTTAAATCGAGTGTGGTCGTCTACTCTCCTTATATGTAAGGATGGTTCCTCATTCCTATTATATGCAATCAATATCTCATATAATCTTTCATTATTTATAACATTTTTTTGTTGAAAAATGTTTCACAAAAATAATCAAAACAAATTTGTGAACTATCAATCATGCCATTGGAAAATTGTGTATCATATTCAGATCCAAAAAAAATGTAAATTACGATTCCAATTAATTGTCTAATGTAAATCCAATTTACATCAACATTTCAATTATAAATGTTATTTACAAATATCTCTCTCTTATATATTATAAATATAATTTAATATATATATATATATGATTAACATGGATAGTGCTATCCACATTATTCAAATCCTTGATAATTAAATCATATTCAATTATCTAAGATCTCTATTCTATTGCCCAAATAATATGAATCACATTCACATTATTCACATCTTTGATAATTAATAATATTTAATTATCTTAGATAATTCTTTTTATAATATGAATCAAATTCATATTATTCATGATAACTAAACCACATTTAACTTTTTCGTCTATGCTCAGTCACGTTATCAACAATGAAATTATCCTTGAACTCTTTTAAGAATAATGTGCTTTCTCCGTGGATACTTGGTGATAAGGACATGGTGATTATACGTTCCACATATAGTGACTTGGATATTGAGATCGCATATCCAATCCAAATCTCGAGGATCTCTCATAGATGCTTGATTAAATCAAGACCGTAGATCTAATCTTCTCATTGCATCTGAATCACATTCAGATCAATGTCCAACATTTGGACTAAGATCATATCACTTCTCTAATAAGAGGAGTCACTAAAATCTAGACTTGTTTCATCACTCCCTTAGAATGGAAGCATTATAATTTTACAATCATTTATGATCACATCACCCTCATCTATTCCCCTCATCTATTCCTAATACATGTACATCATGCATACTGGAAGGTGTAGAATTAACTCGAAGATTTAGATCTTATTTAGACTATTTACTTCAAGGTTTTATCATTAAGTTTCTCATTTGATCATTGGGAGTTAATATCGATGATATACTTTCTCAGTATTGATCACATATTTTCCAAAAGCATATATCAAACCTACAAATTCAGTCAAGCTTCCGGCTCAGCCTATATCTCATGAGTGAGCTCATGCCTTCCGGCTCAGCAATGAACCTTTATGATCCCTTTGAGAGATCTTATTACTCATATGCCATTGTATGCACACCAGCTCAATGGTGTATATACCTTGATTAGATCATCAACCAATCGATTTATTGAATGTACATACTAAAACATATTGTAACCCATGTCTTCGGTCAGAGGATGCATGCTTATATCGTGGCGGTATATGACACATGGCTTGGTTATCTCAATGTCGTTAAGTCAACTCTTTGACCTTACTTATCTAACACCTCCGAATTTTTATTCCTATGCAGAGGACCAACATAAAGAGTTGGGTTGGATATCGGCCTTTAGAGAAAGGATCACCATCTCAAACCGGAGATCCTTTCTTAACAATCATTTGATGGTGCTTGATGAGTCCTCAATCTAACTCTTTATATATTATCCAAACCCTGACCTCTCCTATTCAACATCTAAATCAACAACTGTATGATCATTAATATGGCCATGGTACATAACCTTAATTGTGCTAAGAGACCTATTATGCAAATTTATCATTCTTCTGTTCAGATCAAAGATTGAATTGCAGTAACATTTATTCCATAATGGATCATCTAGAGATCACATGTTCAACATTCTTTTCCTGAATATTTTGAGGAGTCATCCCTTTAGATAGGTGAATGCCATGTCTTAAAGGATGGAAGCCTTTCTTGGAATTATCCATCTTGAATCTTTGCAAGATCTTCTTGATATATCCATGTTGTGATCGTCCCAATACCCTCTTTTATTTATTTCTGAACCATTTCTGACCCAATATAATCTTAAAATGCAAGATTCGGGAAAAGAGATCATACATGTGGTGGTGTGACTCAATCTGAATACCTCCTCTTGTTATCCAGGTTCATCTGAGGCTAGGATGGGAGAGTGGTCTTGAGCATGGCTAACTCATCCAGGAAATAGTTAACCCGCTCCATATATGTCCTATATACTGTCTGTAACATGCTTAACATATCCATGATCCGATTCAGTGCCAAGGCATGTGAAGATATCTCATACTCAGTAAAGCGTCCTTGGCTATCTACTCTCTTCTGCCTAGGAGTGTGCTATTGTGGTATGTAAGGTTGAGAAGATCTCTATGGTGTAAAGGAAGACTACTACTGCTAGTATTGATAAGGCTGTGAATGTGTAGCAGGATACTGATGTGAATGTGGTCTCTGATATGCATTCTAGTGAGGCTGCTACTACGTGTAAGCCTGACGGTGCTGGAAATGTGGAGGTACATGATGTGGATGACTATGCTGCTGCTACTGGTGGTGGTGTACACTCTGAGGAGTAAAGTGTAGTGAAGGATGAACATGAGCGTACAAAATCCCATTGATCTCAAGAGTGGCATGAGAATCAACATCAACATCTCCAAGGTTAGTAATCTGACTCGAGTTGACATTAGACGGATCCTCATGCCAATCAATCTTCGGAAGCTCATTAGGTTGTACTGGCTCACTCTGAAGATATTGAATCTAATGGGTGGGAGGAGTGGACAAAGATCTCCATACATGCTGAGAAGTAGAAGAAGGACATGGCTGCTGGTACTGAAACTATAGCTCATTCACTTTCTTTGTCAAATCATCAACTGTTGAGAAAGTGATGAGAGTTTCTCCAACTCTTGTAGAGACTATAATTCCTGAATTTGCTTCAAAATCACGTCGACCAGTGTAAGATTCTCACTAATAAATCCCATGTCACATCATGAATTAGACTGAAACATGTGCCGCCTTCTAATGCTCTCATAGGTGTGGTGGCTGTGGGCCCTTCTGGAATGCATGAGTGGAATCAAATATGCGTGAATTCTCTGCTATCCCATCAAAGATGGACCAAACTGACTCAATATCCCTATTAAGATAACTTCTACCACATACGGTACTCACTAGGTCATGTACATTCGACTGGAATCCTCCAAAGTAATTATGTACAAGGGCCTTCAATGGTATCTCGTGATGAGGGCATCTCTCTGTCAAGTCCTTGAATCTATCCCATGCCTCGTGGAACGAGTCATGTGGTAACTATGTAAAATTGGATATCTGACTTGTCATCATATTCGTCCATCCCAGATGAAAATATTTACATACAAATGTGGACTTCAGATCGTCCCATATATAAATCTTCCTTCCTAAGTGACTTAGCTAGTAAAGCACCTTATCTACTAAGGCAAAGGGAAAAGTATTGAGGCATATAACCTCCTGCGTAACTCCTGGATAGCTAACTGTACCATATCATCTCAAACTACCATAGAAAGATAAACGATTCCTCTAAAGTGTTCCCATAGTACTTAGGAAGCAGTGAAATATAGGACAATCTCAGCTCGTATGTGCCTTGATTGGTGGTAACTGAATTCAATGGTGTATCATCCTGGCTCCAGGTCATACTCATCTCATAACGTCGTAGGAACCATGGCAAGTGGTGGTGGGTTCCCGTCTCCTTCTCTCAATGTAGTGATCTCAACTCTAAGCTCATCTTGGGCTCTACACCAATTTTGATATTATGCTCACCTGACGAAGTTTGTCTAGAATCCCATCAGTAATATCCCAAGATGGATTAGGTCTCTCTTATGTATGTCTCTCATCAGTTGGTCTCTCCTCAACAACTCTGTCCTCAACTGGTCCCTTCCCTCTAGCCATGATCATCAAATCCTCTACGAAGGAAAGTCTCTTAAGAGCTTGCTGAAAAACATGAAGGAGAAATAGACGATAAATTGAGGAATAGGTTTACCTCAACTGAAGGGGTGAGAAGAGAATGTGTCTTGGTCTGACTCACCTCATCGCTAGGTGGGACCAACTCGGGAAGAGGGTCATACCGAGTTTGTAAGGACATACGACGAATGATGGAAACTTGAAAGGTCACAGAGTCTGAGCGAGAAATATGTCAAGTTACCATCTTCTATGTCAAAATGAAGTACATTAGAGAATATAATGTCAAGCTAGGAACACAAATCTGAAGGCATATAAGACGCGTAATAACGCACACCTCGCATACAATCACAATGCAAATCCAAGATTCACTAACTTTACATGTTGGAGACTGCAAAAGTTCGATTTTTTATATTTTCAGTTTTATTTTTGGTTATCAATCAGTTGTATTAAGCAAACTCACAAAGGGTGTCACCTTGTCGTCCAGTGTAGACACTCAAAGCCTCCCAAACAATAGTACCATCTACTTGGTTTGTCGGGTTTTATCGGGCCCAAAGTTCACTATGAAGTATGGGTACACCAAAACAACTTTTCTATGGTTGAAGGCAAGTGTTTATAGTTGCAACCATGCACCGAAAAGTTATGTACAAGTACTTAAGGCACAAGTCTAGGGATTTTTGGCTCTAATCCTTAAGGTTGCATCCTCAACCACTCTGCTTGGAGTTGTACCTGAATAGAATGAGGGGTTTGCTCTCCCAATACAAATTTAGTCCATGTATTTTTTGTCAAGTTTTTAAAAGAAAAAATCCTTTAAGGGTTTTCACCCCTTTTTTTGGATATTTTCAGAAATATCTAGCAGGATGTTAGTTCTTTTTAATTTTCAAAAATGTGTCTCACAAAGGGAGAATCATAGAATACGATAGAAAACGATGATGCATGCAGAGGTAGAAATCATACTTTGCACCAGTAGTTTATATGCAAGTTATCCACACAGAATTTGTAAAACCAAGGATAATGCATGCAAAAAGCGATGAAAACCAAGTCCTAATCAACAGCCCTAGCGTAAGAATGAATTTAATTTTCAAACAATCTGACTTACACCTAAGTTTGGATTAGGGATCTGTGTTTTACTTTAGTCATCTAATCAATCAAACATGCACCCCTAGGCTCCAAGAAATCACGTCAAATAATGAAAAATCAAGAAAACCACAAACAACAGTGAGGTCTCTCAAGTGCACCTACATCTGGTGAAACAGACCCGGAAAAATAGTTGAAGTCTGGGTACGGTCGCTATGTCCTTAGTGGATCCCTTTCTACAAAAAGAAACATGGGCAAGTGCCCCTTCTTCTCTCACAAAAAGAGAAAAATGGGCGAGTGCCCCCCCCCCCCGAGAAGAAACTATAAAAAAATAGTTTCTAAAAAAATACAACTCTACTTGGATAACCCATCCTTCTCCTATGCAACTGGATAATAGAAGAATAATCTGGTCTCTGTAAAATCAATTAAACATGCTTTTGAAAAATACAGCTAATCCTACATGCCCTACAAACTGGGTTAAGTAAATAGATAAAAGAAAAGAAAAAATCAAACGAAGACTCCAAAGAAAATAAATTCAGAAATCGAGAAAATGGATTCAAGAAAAAAATCTATAAAAATCGAGAAAATAAAATCTAGAAAATAAAAAAATCAAAGGAAAGAGAATAAGAGAAAATAAAAGACAAAAATCTAGAAAAATGAGAAGAAAAAGAATCACATGAAAACTGCGAAAAATCAATGAAAAATTGAGAAAACACAAAAATAAGAAAATAGAGAAAGAAAAGAAAATATTACATGAAATGAAACTTGAAAAATATCAAGCGCAACTACGCCTCCCCAGTAACGAGACCATTTTGATAACGATAAATAAATTGTCGAAGTAGAAACCTTTAAAGAGAAAGATGATTAATAAAACAAAAATCAAGAAACCCTAAATCAGAGTTTGTTTCACTATTTATTTATCCTGGCAAGTGTTCCTGGGTCAAATATAAGGAGGAAGAAAATCGTGCTCGTGAAATTTCGAGTGAAGAAATATTTTTGTGATATTTTTATTCTCTTTATTTTCTTTTATTAAATCAAGAAAACTCTTTTTTTATTTAGAATTTTTAATATATTTATTTTATTTTTTTCCATTTTTTTGATTTTCAAAGGGATATTTTTCAATCAATTTATCTACCATAGATTAGGTAATATAATAGAGTAATAGGGGTACTATATGATAAATAATCTGACTCGAGCAATGGGCTTGAAAATCACTCAAACAAATAACAGATCAAAGATTGAAGAATAAAATCTCGATAAAATCACGATTAAACTCATTGAAATTCGATTCAAAATAAAAGGTAGAAAAATACCATGGCGATATAATGGGTTCTAAGGTCCCCAAAGTAGTTCAATGCCAAATAAATAATGTGTAAAAGAAAATACAACAAAAAGGTAAAGCTTTTCTTTCAAATAGGTCCCTAGTCAGGGACCTATTTGCAAGAAAATCTATGGAATTTGCAAATAGGTCGCTGTGTGGGGACCTAATTGCAATAATGCAAAAGTCTAAAGTCGGGAAGTAAAATGGAATCTAGTGAGGGTGATTATTCAATTTCACACCTGTTCGCAAATGGACGGCTGGGATTGGAAGGTGGCCATGTGATTGTAGTCGTCCATGAGTGATACATCGCGCAAGCTTGTGGTTCAAGTGTTCTTTGACGTGTTTTCCCCCAATCCAATAGGCGCCATCGATAACTTGATCTATGGTTGATCTGTGACGAAGGCAACGCTCTTGCAAGGCTAGGAGGAGGTCTCCCACATCCTTCAAGCTCCCGTGTGGTAAGGTGTTGTCGAAGAAGGTGGTGACGACGTCGTATAACCTCTTAGAATTCAAACCCTAGTTTTGGAAGATTTCGTGGAATGGGGCTGCAATTACTCAATAAATCAATGATGAAGACAAAGATGCTCCAAATGATGAGATTGATGGGTACATGCAATTCAATGAATTGATGCTCGATTCTATATGAATCAGTTAAAGAATTAGGAATGATGCATGTCTGATATTGAGGTCCAAGAAGGTGAGTTTGAAAAAAAATTTGGATGGAAATTGAGTTGAATTTGAATGCAATATTGATATTGATTTGAATATGGTGATTAGGGCAAGCTACGAGTGTGATTAATGATACTAATTAAGGTGCAAGAAATGAGGAAAGAATGAGCTGAAGATGGTCCTTGGGAAGAAGATGTAACATCCTCTGGTTTTCACTCGACGATGCGGTGTTCATTCGAGCTCCATGCACACGGTGGCATGATGTAGGGATAAGTGTGGCCCTAAAACTCTCATGCGACATCCAAGCTTCCACTTAGGGATGTGACAAGGTGCTATCACCATCGAGAGTGTCTGAAACGAGATGAGGAAGGAGGAAGGTCGGTCAGTTATTTCTGGTTTAGAAGAAGTTAGTTATGGAGGATGAAGTTTAGGTCATTTAATAAGGAAATCGGTGGAAGTTTGGGGTAGATCCAAAGGTGGGCATCGAGTAGGTTAGTTAGGTATGACTTATCAAGAGTTTAAATGGGTTTTAGGATGACAAATGGTAGCGAGAAAAAAATATTGAAGGAGGGTCGTTGGAACAGAGTTCCAATAGACCTTCTTGAAGAAGAAGGCTTCATGTGCTGACACGTGTCAGCACCTAGTAGGTCAAGATATGAATTTACTTAGAAAATATACAGTAAATAGCAAATGACCTTAATTTATATAGATAGAAAAATGAAAAATAAAGATAATTAAATTAAATAATTTATGGTATTTTTTATTTTTACAAATAATAAATATTTACTAATATATATATATTAAATAGGTATAGAGTATACTTAATTGATAGATATTGTAATTTTAAATTTAACAATTTAGCAAATAACTTATTAATTTTATATTTTTAAATTATTAGGATAATAAATATGATTTGTATGAATTTTTCCATATTTTAATAAATTAATTTAAATATCGTAATAAATACAAATATATGGTCTACACTTCAATTTCATCTATAAATTAGGTTTTTTTGTTTATTTAAAATAATAGCGTCTAAAAGACCTGAAATAATTCATGATTAAAATACAAGATCAATAAAGTAATGAAAAATTATAAAATCAGTAAACCTATAAATAGTGTGTTCTGAAGAGAGAAGTAGCCTAGAAACCCAATTGTCATTAGGTCCCAAAACTGCCTTTTTGCAAACAGAATCAAATTTTAGTGAAATCATCTTCATTAATTAGAGAATATTAATTTATAAACTTTAAAAGTGAGTAGAGTGAATTGGACAAAGATGCTCCAGATGATGAGATTGATAGGTACATGCAATTCAATGATTTGATGCTCGATTCTATATAAATTGGCCAAAGAAGTAGGAATGTTGCAGGTCTGATATTGAGGTCCAGGAGGTCTGATATTGAGGTCCAGGAAGGTGAGTTTGAAACAGAATTTGGATGGAAATGGGGTCGAATTTGAATGCAATGTCGATCTTGATTTGAATATGGTGATTAAGGCAAGCTAAGAGTGTGACTAATGATACTAATTAAGGTGCAAGAACTGAGGAAAGAATGATTTCAAGATGGTTACCTGGGAAAGAAGATGTAAGATCCTCTGGTTTTCACTCGATGATGCAGTGTTCATCGGACCTCCACGCGTACAGTGGTGCGATGTAGGGATAAGTGTGGCCCTACAACTCTCCTTAGACTTTCAAGCTTCAACTCAGGGATGTGACAAGGTGCTATAACCATCGAGAGTGGTTGAAATGGGATGAGGAAGGAGGAAGGTCGGTCAGTTAATTCTGGTTTGGAAGAAGTTAGTTATGGAGGATGAAGTTTAGGTCATTAAATAAGGAAATCGGTGGAAGTTATGGATAGATCCAAAGGTGGGCATTGAGTAGGTTAGTTAGGTGTAAACGATCAAGGGTTTAAATGGGTTTTAGGATGGCAAACGGTAGCGAGAAAAAAGTATTGAAGAAGGGTCGTTGGAATAAGGCTTCATGTGCTGACATGTGTCAGCACCTGGTAGGTCAAGATATAAATTTACTTATAAAATATATATTAAATATAAAATGACCTTAATTTAAATAGATATTAAAATGAAGAATAAAGATAATTAAATTAACTAATTTATGGTATAATTTTTTTTATAATTAATACATATTTACTGAAATATAAATATATATTATTACATAGGTATAGAGTATACTTAATAAAAAATATTGTATTTTTAAATTTAATAATTTAGTAAATAACTTATTAATTTTATATTTTAAATTATTAGGATAATAAATATGAGTTGTAGGAATTTTTCTAATTTTTAATAAACTAATTTAAATATAGTAATAAATACAAATATATAGTCTACAGTTCAATTTCATTTATAAATAATGGTTTTTAATTTATTTAAAATAATAAATAGTGTCTAAAAATGTTGAAGTAATTCATGATTAAACTACAAGATCAATAAAGTAATTAAAAATTATAAAAGCATCAAACCTATAAATAGTGTGTTCTGGAAAAAGTAATAGCCCAGAAACCCAGTTGTCATTAGGTCCCAAAACTACCTTTTTGCAAACATAATCAAATTTTAGTGAAATCATCTTCATTAATTATAAACTTTAAAAGTAATTAGAGTAAAGTAATTAGAGTAAAATTGGTATTCATATGAGAAAGTTATGATGTTTAGAAGTTTGAGAAATTGAAAATTTTAAAGTTAGATTTCTTGGAATATATATATAAGATAATAGTTTCAACGTATTTTATGTTTTTGATATATTTTAGAAATAAATGGGCGAAGAGTTTGGTGAAATATATGTTCAAATAATTAGCTGAAAGGGTTTGATGTCTTGGTATTTATTTGATAATTAATGAATAATGTGTAGAGTGTATAGATAATTCTTTTTGGGATTTTCTTCCTTATCCCCCCTACTTATCTATTTATCGACCAATCCATGATGACTTAGTCTCGGGATTGGGATATATAAATACATCCTTCAACTATATTTATATTTTATAAGTCATAGACATATCTACTACCTGCCTTCTTTTTGTTTTCTTTCTTTTTATTCTTTTATTTATTAACATGTTTTTGATGCATAAAAGTGCAATTTTATTATTGAATGAAGTTTTTTCTTTATAAATGGAAATTAATGAATATCTATATGTATCTATTAAGGGTTTTAAGTCAAATGTAGACAGAGTGTTAATGAATCATGATTTCATCATTCTTTCATCTCAAAGTATGAGATAACCAAACCTTAACACAAGTCAACATTCCAATATAATCTCTAATGATTGTCATCTAGATAAGGCAAAATGAACATGATGATGCTCCCACTAAGCTTCTTGTATACACATGGCTCATCCAGATTCTTAATGAAATCATAACTCTTGATACTTTCATCAAATCAGATGTTACAATTATCAGAACCTTATTTGAGCCCATAGAAGAATTTTTTCAACTTGTACACTTTGCATTCCTCAATTATGAAGTCTTGGGGTTGCTCCGCATAGATATCCTCTTTGAGATATCCATTGAGGAATGCAATCTTGACATCCATCAACCAGATTTCATAGTCAAGATGAGCAACTATAACTAGTAATGCCCGGTTAGATTTAAGCATGGCTACATGAGAGAATGTCTCATCATAATTGATGCCTTCTCTCTTTTTGTAGCTCATGGCTATGAGCCATGCTTTGAAGGTCTGTACATGTTAATTCAAATGCGATATGCTAACCTAACAAGCTAGGTTAGCAATCGATGCGATGATCTATCACCAAATTCAACAATTATAAACCTATAGTAAGTGTAAAGAAATCAAAGTATGTGATTCAAAATTTATTATAATTCTTCTAAAATGTGTATAGCATAAACAGAGAAGATTGTCGAACACATGGAAGCAAATATTGATAGATAATTATTATTAAATTTTACAAATTAATAATTTATTTGGATTTTATATTTTTGTGTCTATATTGTTATTTTTAATTGTTTTTTGGATTCTAATTATACTAAAATTTTATGATTATTTAATGTTTTATATTTTTATATTTTTTAATTTCTACAATTTTTCATTATTTTTTTTAAAATAAGTAATTAACAATATAGATATAGATACTATATATTATATAAGTTATGTATTTATAAGAAGTTTATTTTTTGTTTTTTAGATAAGTCAAATAAATTTAAAATTAAGAAAATGAATTAATTTGTATTTATATATTTTTCTCAATTTTTGGTAATATTTGTAGTTTTTTTTAAATATTTTATAGTTTTTTAAAATTTAAAATTGCTTGAAATAGCTAATATATTAAATTCATAAAATTGTTTAGGGTTTTAAAAATACTTATAAGTTCAAATTTAACCCAAAACTATTTTTAATGAATAAATAATGAATAAAGTTTAGAAATAGAAATATATAGTTTGGATTTTATAGAATGTTTCTAAAATGTTTTGAGGTCTTTAGGATTTTGAAATTTTGAAGTTTTATATTTTGTATTTTTTGTGATTTTTGGATATGTGATAAAATATCCTAAAAGCTATGTAATATCTATTTTTTGGAATTTTATTTTTTGGAAATTTTGGATACATATTTGAAATGTTATGGATTTTTGAATGCTAAATAAGGAAGATATTCATGTTTTTATATTTTTAAAAAGTAGGAAACTTAGGTTAAATTCCTTATAAAAATTATGCATGAAATATCTATGTTCGGATCATAGCTTGATTTTTCTATAATTTTTGGCATAAAAGAAACATTTAGTAAATATAAAATACATGAAAAAATAAATGCAAAAATACAAGGACATATTTACTATTTTTAGAAACTAAACATTCAACTAGTCCTAGAAATAGGGGTATCCCCACAAAATACATACAATAGTCTCACGTAGAGAACCACATGATGCGACCTGACAAATGACCTACTTGCAAATATAGAGTTCATGAGTCCTTTTGCAAAATAGCTTAAATATTTTACATGACACAATATTTATCAGACTAAATTTAAATATAAAAATGCAAAGGAGGGTCGGATGCAAATATACCCTTCACATGCATATTGATCGATGGTGGATGTGCACCCACTTATCCACGTGGATGACTCTAATTGATTCGCCTCGCTTCAACAACTAGGATTAGATCCAGATTGTACTCCTCATTCGATGGCTCTTGGATGGTTTGAAAGAATGAGTGATAGCACCATAAATCTCCCTATTTAATTCATCATTTATATTGCTGTAGTCGGGTAATTTAGGATCCATAAAAAATAATCACACTAAGAAATAATATAGAATTAATTCTCAATATGATCAATTATTTATTTTACTTGGGTAAGTTCCAATGTCGAACTCTAGGAGGTAATATGAGGGTCTAGAATTAAAAATTAGATAATCCGGGTAATTAGGTTTTCAAGAGAAGTGATATTTTTTAGTGTTTTTTTCTTTTTTATATTTTTATGGATTTTTCAATTTAAAAGACGTAGAAATAAAAAAGCAATATGATGCATCTATTTCCAAACTAATTTTAAATGCAAAGGAATAATGATATGCTCTGTGATGAGAGAGATAAATAAATTCATTTTTTGGTCTTATAAAGGACTAAGAAATAAATGGAATGCAATACGATTATTCAAGATACAAACATGTTTACCAGTACAACCAATTCAAATTAATTACCCAAATTTACTATACATTATCAATGTCATAGGAAAATGCACAAATTTCTGAACAATAAGTCATCCACAATGAATAATATGCTCTAATCAATAAAAATAATTCCCTTAATTTATTAGAACTAAATAATATTTGAGAAGATCAATCACAATGCTCTATAAGATAGATACCTAATAGAGGTTTGAATCGGCATAAAGATCATAAAAATTGCACCATAAGTACGTAGGTTATTAATTAATAATGTTCCAGGGACTCAGATGTAATAAAAATAAATAAAATTCTATCTAATTAGACCGTTTAGGGGTTGATGCACAATTTATAAAGTCGACTGGGATTCTTATGCAATTTCATCTCGTTTGAGGGTGTTCTTGCAATTCACCAGAATCAAAGGGAGCTAAGGCATAAAATCATCAAAGTCAAGTGACCTGCACATGGTTAGACCTCTCTGTTGATCCTCAG
Organism: Ottelia alismoides; assembly: GCA_037367405.1. NCBI lineage: Eukaryota > Viridiplantae > Streptophyta > Magnoliopsida > Alismatales > Hydrocharitaceae > Ottelia > Ottelia alismoides. The sequence continues at coordinate 664,416 of JAZKJV010010649.1, forward strand.
AACTGGTGTGGCGTTATTGCAAAAGACCCAAGACATGTGTATGGGCATGTGAGGCATGACCGGTTAAATGAGAGGTTCAACCCCAAGCTCTACATCTCTTGTGTTGGTGGCTGAGCGCTTGGTTTGCAGGGTGGCTCAGTTGAAGGTTTGTAAATTAATATGAGATGTCTGATAAAGTCTTTATCCTAGGACTTAGATTTAGGTGAAAGTTGACAGCCACGATGGAAGATGTTATTGATCGTGTGGTTTCTGAAGCTTGGTTCTGGGGCACTCGTCTTCCTCGATGATCGGTTCGACTTGGTTATATATGTCCCTCTTCTTCAACTGACGCATGACAATGGGTCATTGGGGCAGGGGTTGCTCATGTGACTCTGGTGAGGGGTACCTACAATGATGATATCTTAAGCTTGGAAGCTTGGCTATTTTCATTACAATATCAATAAAGAAGGTAGGCGATGCTCGAGGCTAAGGTGGAGGAGAGATATGAGTCAATGAAGGGTTTCAAAGAAAGAAGAGAAGGGGAGGGGTCCTAATGGTGGTCGGTGGTAGTGTCATGATTGGAGAAGGTGTAGTGTTTGCAGAGGAGGATGATCAAAGGAGATGAAGGTGCGATTGAAAAAGGAATATGAAGAAGTTGGGTACGAGACCAATAGAGGAAGAAGAAGAAGAAGAGGCGAATATGAAGAGTATGGAGTGGGAAGAGATGAAGAGATATACTTGGTTGGAGGGTCTCCTCAATATGGAGGAGGGATACCTCGACTCTGGTGACCGTCGTTGGTTGTGGGTGTGTCGCAATGAGGCTTGGCGGTGTTTTGGAGAACCACAACATGATGATATATTGTGGATCACACTTGAAGCTAGACATCATCATCGGAGATTCAATGCTGCTATCACTAGCCTTGTTTCCTAAACTCTTTCATATGCTAATAGATGAATGTCAAATAAAGGTTCGATTGTAGAGGTTATGGGTTTCTATACAAAGGCCATAAAGGCAACATAGGATCAGAAACTTGATTGGCATAATGGGTTGTTATCAGTTAGAGGTGTAAGGATTAGGTATTCATGCGATGGAGATAAGGTTATTAGGTTAGTTAGTGGTTGTCAATTCGAGGATAGTGGAGGTCTCACAATGGTTGTTAGTGTCAGAAGAGTTATGGGTTCCAACAGAATGGGGTTGCTAAGGATTTTGGGTTTAGGGTTTAATTGATGGGTTATGGATATGATGGTTAGAGTTTTGGTTTCCTAGGGATGTAGATGTCGTAGAGGGAGGATCTCAGGAAGCTCAATGCAGCGACAATAGGTCGTGTAGCTAGAGGTGGGCCAAAGATAAGGTTGAAAGGTGGAGCAAGGTGGCGCAAGTGGTGGGTCGAGCCAAGGTAGGATTTGGCTAGCAGCCACCATTGGATAGAACAGATCCAACAACTAGGGAGTTGGCATGTAAGTCTCACGTGTGTGGGAATGAGAGTTAGGTGGAACTTCCATCGGTTGGATCGAAATCAATCCGATATCCAAAAAAAGGAGCACAAGAAGACATTATTTTGACTAGCCCGTGAGGAGATTAACTAGGGGCATTGAAGTGTACCAATAGCATGGGAGACCATTGACTAAGATAGTAGATGAGTGTATACATATAGAAATAAATACATTAAAAATAACAAATGAGCTCGAATGCAAAGTTTCTCAAAATGAAAGTGTTCATGTAAATGTAATCTACCATTTTCATGAAGGACTCACATACAGAATGACTCAAATGCATTTTTTTATTTTTTATGTCTTATAAATAATTGGAAAGTGTGAGATGTTTACATATGAGCTAGCTAATATGCTCAAGTTAGGGCCAAACTTTTTATTGTTTTTCTATTTTTTATTTTGAATTTTACGTGATTAGTTAAAACATGAAATAAAATAAAAAAAGAAAAAAGAGTGAAATATATACTTGAAATGATAGGTAAAAATCAATAAAAATGTATTATGCACATTTATGTCCCAAAATCTAATTTTTACAAATAAACTCTTATTCTTTTGAATTTGGTTTTTGTTTGTAGATAGTTGATTGTACATTAATTAAAAAGTGAGTAGAGTAAAATTGGACATTGTTTGGGTTTATTTGAATAATGTAAAAGTTAGTATTTTTTAGGATTTTTTATTTATTAAGGTTTATGATATATACACAATGGATCCAATTTATGTCAATTGGAGTTAGCTTAAATCAATTAGGGATAAACTAACTTTGGTGAAAATGTACAGATGAACGTGAATGCAAAATGCAATGCTAATATATGCATATTATTTACAAGTATACGAATGCTTATTTTATATATAAACACTTGAATGAACCTATTTTCTCAAGATTAAGCTCTATTTTTAGCTAATTATAGTGATGAATCCTAGATTAATCAACTCCCTATACTTAAATCTTGCTTGTCCCCGAGTAACTGAAGATAAGCGGTGAAATGAGATTTGGTTCCATATACCAAGATTATGAGCAAAAAGTGAAAATGGAGCTCAATTCGACCTTTGTATTTGGTGGAACTCTGGTAAGAATTGGGGTTTTAAAATCAACAACCTCCAAGTTCTATGCATCATTATACAAGTTCGTCTCAGAAGTCATCTTACATCAATCCTCCTCCCAAAGCATCCTCCATGAATATTGAACAATTATCTCATGTGTATGATGAGTGTTAGTTGTCCCCATTCAATATTCTAGACTACCTGCAGACCTCTCCTCCAGTAGCTATCCTTCTAAGTTCAGGTATGCACATGTTCACAATGCAAGGGTGAGAGATGTTTTTAGTAGAGAAGAACTAGAGTGTGACTAGTGTAGTCACATCTCCTGTGAAGACTAACTAGTGTAGCCAAGTCTCCACTAAGATATTCATGCTATCTGATGCTTGGACCATTGTGGTCACTGATGTACATGGGATTTGGATTTCTTTGATTTGAATTTTGTGGCTCTGCATTGATCTTTTGTGCCCCAGTGGATATAGACTCCTTTGTTCCTCCTATGTTTTTGGGTCATAGAAAAATTACACTAGCAAACCATTCCTCATATGAAGCTTTATTTCAACTCGTACTCTGATCTTTACATGTCCATGCTATCAAAAAAGAAACCCACACAGTCTTCCCACACCTCGTCTGAGTTGAGCTAAGAGCATAGTGCTGGAGTATAAATTCATTCCCTATTCAAGAATCATACTCAAAATGAGGAGATCAGGTTAGATACTAAGTGCCGGGGCCTGACACTGTCATACAAAACCCAGAGAATTAAATCTTGGACCTGGAACTTCTAAAATCATATTTCTCGGTGAAGTTCTTTTGAAAATTAAGTGGATTAAGTTCAAGTCAAGATCACTCTAGATTTCTGCCCGCAACTCAGTTCAGAACCCAAGAGCTTTTCACTAATACGAATACATGAAATGTTTGATGAAGTGCAAATGTATGATATGCAAATATTTTTTGGATATTAATTTTTTAGTCAGTTTTATTATATTTTTTATTTTTAAGAGTTTTACAATAATTACGCATACCCCACATTAGTTCTATATATAGAAAATATTATATTATATAGTACAATGCAATGTAGACTATGTACATGAATGTGACTCAGCCTCTATACTTAGTGTATGATAAGTATAGAAGGATGTAGAAGAAGATATGGGAAATGGATAGAAGTCATCCACCCCCTTATACTTTGGCTCTTGGGCAGGTTAAGTTTAGGAGAGAACAAAAATGGGTGGTCTAGGGAAAGGAGAGAGAATATGAGTATATATACAAAGCATGCATCGGGCCCCCAGAGGAGAAGTACATGGGGACTGGTATGTCTCTTGGATCACTCATAAGGATTAGATCACTCATAAGGATTCTGAGATGTGAAATGTGCATGTGTAAGGTTTCATGCTGAGCCTACTGGTATGTCTCTTGGATCTTCTTCATGCTTGAAAATTTCCTCAACTCTTGGCAGCTGATCATCGGGTCCAACGAACAACTTCAAAAGCTGCCCATTCACGAAAAATGCTGGTACACCCTCTCTAAGTTCTAAAATCTCAGCACTTCTGCTCTCGTGCATTGCTCGAATGATGTAGGGCCACTCCACTTAGATTTCAAATTGCCTTACAAAATCTTATACTTTGCATTGAACTACCATACCTTCTACCCAGGGCCAGAAACCTTCTTTATGGTTTGTTTATCATGTCATTTATTCATTTTATCCTTATAGATCATGTTGATATCGTATGCTAGGTTTATGATCTCCACTAAATCATTTAGGTATATCTCTCTCTATTTTTGACCCAAGTGACTGTTCCAGTTGATCATCTTAATGGCCCATTCTGATGTGTGAACTAATCCATGGGAAAATGACATGGTTTATCAAAAACCATCCAGAACGGGGAAGTTCGTAGTGGAGTATTGTAATCTATCTAGTAAGGCTGCAGAACATGGTAGAATACTTGGGATTAGTTCTTCTTATCAGGGCGGATGAGCTTTTGTAGATTTCTCTTTAATTACCTATTCAACACCTCAGTCATGCCGTTAGATTGTAGGTGGTATGGCCTAGTGACACGGTATTTGATGATGTAGTCGTTCAACAACTTCTTCAGCTCCCGATTCATGAAATGGATACCCCCATAAAAGATAGAGAACTTGGGTACCCCGAACTTATATTCTCCTTGACAAACTTACATATAGTTTTATTGTCTACGGTTTGAGTGTTGGGATGGCCTCCACCCACCTAGTCAAGTAGTCTACCACATGAAGGATGTGCTTAAATAACTGGGTTTAAGGGAATTGGCCCATGAAATCAATGCCCTCACGTCGAATACATCACAAATGATGATTGGGTGCATTTTGTCCTTCGAACTGAAGGTTCATCAAATTCTCTAACACAAGGCATGGCTTCATAAAGGAAAATGCGTCGCGAAATAGAGTTGGCAATTACAAATCACATTGTAGTACCTTTCACACCATCCTTTTCTCCCAAAGTGGTGTCCTCCAACCTCCAAAGTATGGCAATGGGTGAGGACACTATTGTATTCTTCTTGAGGATTACATCTCCTGAAGACACAATCCAATCCTTCAAAGAAAAGGAATGAGTCCTCCCAATAGTAGTTCCTAGATTTCGACTTGAGTTGGTCAATGCGAATCTTCGGCCAATCATGGGGAACTTATCTAGAAACCAAGTAGTTTACCATATCGGTTTTCCATGGAAGGGAGTCAACAACAAAAATTGAGTTGTCAGGGAAAGAGTCTTAAATTGGTGTACGGTCTATAGATTTTGCTTTCTCAAGACGAAATACACGATCGTCAATTACATTCTTCACTCCATGTCTATCTTTAATATCCATGCCGAACTCTCGATGTAAAAGAACCCATTTGAGTAGATGTGCCTTCGCATTTTTCTAGTCCATGAGGTACCTGAGTACCGAATGTGTAGATTGTGCCTTGTAATCATATAATAGGGTCTAAATTTATCCAAGGAAAATACCACATAAAGCATTTCTCTCTCAATAACCATGTAGTTACGTTAATCATGATCTAGGGCCCTGTTGGCATAATGAATAGCAAATGGGATGCCTCCCCTTCTCAATCGCAACAAGACTCCTCCTATAAAATCGGAGGCACCAATCATGATCTCAAAGGAAAGAGACCAATCAGGAGCATGTAGGATCGTGGCATCCATAATTCTCTCCTTCAAAATCTCAAAGACCTCAAGACACATATGATCCACAAGAAACTTTGTGTCTTTGCCTAATGACCATTTGACACTCAAGCAATCTTTGAAAAGTTTTTAATAAATCTCTGATAAAATCTAACATACCTCAAGAATGATCGTTACCATTTAATGGTGGCAGGTGTTGGAGTTTCCTAATAATGTCTACCTTGACAGGGTCAACCTCCATTCCCTTCTTGGAGATGACGTGCACCAACACAATACCCACATGTACCATAAATTAACTCTTTTATCAGGAGAGTATTAGATTCACCTTACAATACCTCTTTTGGACTCGATCTAGATGATTTATACATACATCAAAAGAATCTCTGCAGACCGAGTAGTCATCCATGAATGCTTCCATGTATTCACCCACCATCTTGTCAAAGATCGTGATCATGCACCTTTGAAATGTTCCCGGAGTACTGCATAACTCGAATTGCTTACGCTTGAATATGTACATTCTGAAAGGGCATGTGATGGTGGTTTTATCCTAGTCCTCGAGAGCTATGGACACTTTATTGTAGCACGAGTACCCATCAAAAATTTGGAAGAATTCTTTCTCAGCCTATCTCTCAAGGATCTGATCAATGAAGAGAAGGGGAAAAGTGATCCTTCTATGTCACAACAGTCAAGCATATGTAATTCATGCAGACACGCCACGACATGGTACTTACGTCGTAATCTCCTCTTCCTCCTCATTGGTGACAATATTAATCCCTAATTTATTCAAGACAACATGAAGTGGTGCCCGACGAATAACTAATGGCCATGAAAAAATATGCTCGTGGTAGCATGAGCCAAGAAGCAATCAATAAAACCAAGTCAAAGATCTCCACAAGGAGGACTCAGATTAAATTTATAACTCGAGCAAGTCCAAAACACATGGACACAATCTACTAACATAATTAATTAATCATAAATAGTAATGTTAAGTAATCACTGAATTATCTAGGTCCAATGAACAAGCACAATGCATCAAAATGACATATGATAAAGATGCATTTTTATTTTATTTTCATGAAAGTCAAATAGTTGACATAATGAACATAATGAACTAAACATATAACATGTATAAACACACTTAGACTATGCTCCTGAGTCAAATATACAACTCCTACAATATAAGTAATTTCTTTCAATGTCTAATTGTTGCATGAATTGAAGATGAATGAAATAATGGAAAATATATAATCATGAATAAATATATTTATTCTCTAATTAATTACCACATTGAGTCTAAGTAAATACGGTATTAAAACATGCCATATCAAAGAGGATTAAATGAGCTTTGCAATGAAACTAAAATCAAGTCAAATGGAGTTCATCTGCTCTAGTTATTCAACAAATAAGATATGGCAATAAATGCAATTAAATATTACATGAAATATCACAAATAGGTACCTACAAGGACTAAAATGAAAATATGAAAAACTCACTACTCAATTTACCATTGATTCCCTGCACTGGGATATTTTTGTAATTCTAACAATGTAGCGGAATATAATTGCCAATTGCCCAGATTGCAAGCGCGATGCATGTGGTGTCCAAGCTTAGGAGGCTAACTCATGGCTCGGGCCACATGTTATGTGCATGTGCTTCAGTTGGTGGTTCAGTGGCATCTAGAGCTGCGGGCTCCGCGCAATTGACGTGGATGCACCTGATCCATTGGATCACATCATTTGGTCTTGATTCGATGGTACTTCTATGTATACACCACAACTTCCTCCTTTATGCTTTAGAGGAAAAGGTTGGGCTCTGGTGAGCTCAACTGTCCTCCTCCCAACTATATTAGATTGCATGTAGGTCGATGAAGATACTTGGAAGGCATGCAATTGTCACCGGCGATTTGTGAAGGTGTAGGAACGTCTGAAAATGACATACACCTTCTGGTCATTGGAGGCAGAACTCTAGATAGGAGCTCCCTCCAAATTTTGATAATTAAAGATTTTTAACCTGCAGGGTTACTGATAACAATACCAGAAGCTTATTGAAGTGTGCGCATGAGGCAAATGGGCGAATGGAGGTATGGCATAGATGAAGAAGGTGATGACTCGACGATTTCTCCCCATTGTTTAACAATAAGGCATATCAAGGTGGAGTAATGTTAGAACATGAAGCATGAAGAACCAAATGTCCCCCGTAGGTAATGAATGCACGATGTATGTATGAGAACCATAGTAGGTAGAAGAGAGGAATTATATATGCAACAAAGAAGTGAAGAGACCATATGAAAAATTAAAACCTAATCGATCAAACCTTGAAGTAGGCACATCAATGGAGGAACTTGGAATGTCATTGAGACCAGAGAAGGCCTCGTGTCGTCTCTTAATCTCCTTAGCCAATGGATAAATCTTGAATGGCCGAGGTTATTAACTGTATTATGGCTCTGCAGCCATGGGTCTTTCCCGACCATGGGTCATCTTGGCCACCTCTTTCCACCAACTCTTATCATGTGGGAGTGGAGAAGTCCTGTGTCGATGCTTACATAAAGGTGGTCACGAGCGAATTGCCTTGGTGGGGGTTTATTTAAAGGTGATGGTGGCAGAGGTTGCATTTCTAGACGGTGGTTACAACCACCGTCAGTTAGAGCATATGTTAGGGTTATGGTCAGTTATGGAGTTGGCGAGTATGGTAGAAGTTAGGGTTAGAAGTTGGGGCAAGAACAAAAGGAGTTGTCAGCAGGAGAAGTTGGGAAAATGGGTAGAAGTTGGCTAGTTTGGCTGGGAGTGAAGAGGGACAGAGGTTGAAGATGAGTGATATCATTGGATCTTTTGATTAAGCAACAAACGAAGGGGCACGAGTAAAGAGGCGAGATGCACTTGATGGAATTCATCATATGGTCGGGAATGAGGAAGATCAAAGCCATCTGATCGAACTTATCAGATGAGTCTAATTAAAAGTGGAAGGCTGAATGGGAGCGGGCCGCATGGTTGAAGCGAGTGGCATCACGTGGCCCAATGGAATAAATAGGAATTAATTAATTAGTATAAAATAGAAAAGAATTATTAAATAATCTCAAAATAAAAAGTATTCAACACGAAATTTGTAATCCTTTTGAAATCTAGATCTTTCTTGTAGAACTCAAAGTGAGACTACATCATATATACATAGTATTATTTTTTCCCGAGTAGTTTTAATGTATTAAAAATACATGTCTTATTTTCTTTTCTTATGTTTTATATTTTTAGTTTATAAATATTTTAAATTTATTATGTACAATACTATCCTAATTTTTATTATATTTTAATAAATAATAAACACATAAATAATAACACTATAATACAGTTATTAATATACAATAATTAGGCATAGTTATTTACAACACAATATTAATTAATTAGAGTTAATTATTAGTGAATGATATTGGTTTTCTCAAGATTAAAAGATAATAATGATAAATAAGGTAGATAAGTATGGGATTTATCAGTGCCACCACTTGGAATCGGAGATGGGATACATAAAACCCGTGTCACACAATTATCTATATCCTTCACAATCTCTCGTATGGTTGGACTCATCCTATGTTGGAACACACGAGAGGCTTTGGCATCATCCTCAAGTGGTATGGTGTGAACACAAAGCAGTATTGATCAAATGAAGATCGTAAACACTCCATCATATCACCTTGTGGTTTTTTTCTAGGTTCTCTAGCAAGCGAGTTTCCTGCTCCTTGGTCAACCATGAACTGATGATAACCAGATACTTTTTCTTAGGACCAGTGATAATGATCTTTTCGATCGACTAAGGTGTAATAAATAAATTAATTATCATTGTCCTCAATCAATCAAATCTATAAATGAGAAAATTAAACCGCTACCAAAATCAATAAATGAATGTAAGCAATTTCCCTACTTTTATTTACCTGGTATAACAACCATGGTCGAACACAAGAGCGCAATTAAAAGCAAAGTAGTTAGATTTCAGGTATGAAAATCATTTTGTGGTTTTTTATTTTTTTATTTTCTAATATAGAAGAAATAAGCATAAGGAATAAAAATACTCTCACACACACACACACACTTTTTGTACTTTTCTATTAAGTCAAAAAAACTCCAACGTTGCAATAAATTTTTTTATTTTTTAATTTTATATTATTTTTTTTATTTTTGTATACATTTTATTTTTTTTAATTTTAAAAAATCAAACAGTGATAAAAAATAAACAATGCACAACCAAGAGTAATTTGAAAGTTAAAAATAATTACAAAGCCCAAAACTTCTGGGGTGATTTTTATGGTAAAATATAGGCAAATATATACAAAAAGAGATGACAAACACTATTTTTGAATTTTTCTTCAATTTTTTTTATAATTTTTCTAATATTTTTTAATTTTTTGTAAGGAATTTGGACGCAAAATTTTTAATGAAGTTAAAAGAAACTAAAATACAACAATGATAATTTTTGTGGAATTTTTAGATCATTTTTCAATTTTTTATAATTTTTCAAGGACAAATAGGACACTTTTTAAGGGTTTTGAAATTTTTAAGAAAACAAGCGAAAATCAACAAGCAAAAATCACTACAATTGAAGCATGCAATCATAGACTATAGTGAATTTTCAAGCAATTTTTGAGGTTGATTTTTTATTGCATTACATAAAATATAAGTAGGTAAAAATAGCTCACAAGGACCTCTTTACAACTATTTTAAGTTCTGGACCCTATCAGATAACAAGTATTAAAGACTCAACCGTCACTATGCAAATAATCCAGTGAATGCATGTGCAACACGCGATCCAGGTAGTTAGGGGTATATATGCAAATAATCATAACGTAAACTTCATTCCATAATAGGTAATGAGCTCAAGATAAATGTTGCAAATATCCCAAAAAACTGCATGCAAACACACGTGACTGAAATTCAACTGGACTAAAGTGCAAATAATGAAACTTCAAGGGTCTAATTACAAATATTTTTAAATAATTATTACAATCATTATACTGAAAAAATATAACATAAACTATGGGGAAAAGTTGAATTTTACCCTCGAGCACATGTAGAGCACTTATCTAGTGTGCGGTCCTGATGCGGCTCTGCTAAATGATCTGACGGTTCTGCGAAAGGCGTTGATGTACAACTCTAGTAAGTTGTTAGCTAGAGATCTGATAGTTTTGATAAGTGGCAGGAGCGTGCAATGCAAATGAGGGCCCAGCTCTGATCCAAGCATAAGAATAAGATGCTAGCAGATGGCTTGGATCAAAACTAGGGTGGGAACTTCAGATCGAGCAACGGAGAAGGCAGCTGGAAGAACTCAGCTCAAGCGAACTTTTCCTGAGCGTAGAGGGTGTTCCACATCTCTGATGATGTTGCCAAGGGGTCCGACTGCTTCGTGAAGGTGGGCCACGTAATGTGGATGTCTTAGATGTAGATATTGATGGTCAGATGGTCAGGGAGGTGATGCTCCACATGGAGATGTTCTTCCTGAGCAGCTGGGGCTCTGAATGGTTATCTACGCGTGTTTAAACCTGTAGGCAGACTTTAAGATCGAAGAACAATCTTTGACTATTGTTATTTTGCAAGGAAAACCAGAGAAGCGATGGTGGGTAGTGCTCGACCTCCGACGGAAGTGGAGGGAGGAGGTCTAAGATTAATCTCACTATGATGAGTGACTCTAAGGGGGTCAGGTTGTGAGGGAAGGTGGGAGATGAGATGGCATGTCGATCGAAGTGGCGAGATGAGTCTGATAGAGCTCTGACTCGATGGCCGGAGCTGATGAACTACGACAGAAGTCGAAGATGAAATCGGGATGGAAATGGAGCCCTAAGCAAAATGGAGGGTACTTAAATCTTCTAAAGGACCCGAGAACTTCATGCACGGAGAACGATGGGGTTATGGACTTGATTAGATTGCGATAGGCGAAGGAGGCTTCTTGCGATGGTGCTCCGGCCACACGATGAGCTTCGCTCAACGAACCACCAAACAAGGCTCCAAAGGGTGCTCCAAACTCCTGTCACTTAGCTAGAGGTGTCTAGGGAGCAATAAGGTGGCGAGGAATGAGATACTAAGCTCAGGGAGAGGAGGATATTATTTATAGGGGAAGACTAAGGTTTAAAAAGATCGGAGGCTCGTGCAAAACCCTAGATAGATCCGACAACTCCTAGGAATCCACGAGGATCATAGATCATAGGAGAACATTCGGGTGCAAGAATCGATACAAATGTAGGTTTAACTCGATCTGGGTAATGGGTGAGAAAAGGGGTCTGACGAAGGTGGATCGGGTCGAGTCAGCTAGGAGGCGGGGTTGATCGAGGTCAACAATCCATCGTGGACCAATCAGAAATCAGATTTACAAAAAAAATATTAAATATAAAATAATATTTTTTTAAAAAAATAAATGGATAAAAAGAATTTTTTTGATTATTTTGTAAACTATTTTTCCTGTGATTTTTAAATATTTTTATGACATCATATGTATAGTAAACTTGGGCGGGAAGTGAGGTCTTCATCACAGAGTGCTCATCTTGCCAATGCGACACCCGATTGACATCAACTCTCATGTCATGCATCTCATTGGTGATCTACTAGAGTTGATCAAAGATTTCCTAGAAGCCCGTGATGCTTACGTCAGATGGTCCGACCTCTTACCTCTGTGGAGGTTGCTGGTACTAATTCTCATGGTCTAGTCCTGGCTAGTTGTTCGGTTTCTATAAGTTCTGATGATATGGCTCTTGAACTAAAGTTGGGCACTATTATCTTGCCTGGAATTGTTTTCTCTACTGCGACTGCTGGTAGGTGGGGGCTGGATGATACATACGTTGTGCGGGAGTCTAGTTGTCAAGATCGATGGTGTACCACACTTTGTTGATCTCCCAAACCTATGGAGACTCCTCGTACACTACCTCAGTTGATGGTTTGATTGGCTAGTATGAATGGACCTCATAGTGCTCCTGACCGATGTATTGCCATTGCATCAGATGCTTCTAAATTTGGTGAACTCAACGTATGGGATAAGGAGGTGTAGTCAAGGCAAGTAACCACAACTAATCTACCCTCTCAGTAAGGTCTTCCACATACTTGGGAAACTCAGAGAGATTCTCTCATTCGATGAGCTTATGGAGCTCACTGACCATCTTTCTCATTTGATACTATAACATCAACTTGTTAAATAAAATCCTCATGTTAGGAATCCAGTCCTCTTCTACCTTTATCGTGGTTCTTTTGCCCACATCAACTGGTGCATGGGCAAGAGGGGCTTGGTTATAGGACCTTCTCATAATCGGTGAGCGACTAGTGTCTTCCCTCGACTATATTTCCGAATAGATTGGTTATCCATATTTCTTGATTTAAGCCTCTTTCATGATTCTTTCTAAAAAATCCTTTTTCTTCTTCTACTTTTTTGGGGATTTTTTGTTCTGAAAGACTTGTCAGAAATTTCCAGTTGTGTTGGTCCTATTCAAAGATTTTTCATATTTTATCAAAATTTTTGTTTAGGTAGCTACCTCCATAGGCAGTGCTTACTAAAACTTATCTGAAGGGTATGTCCTCAAAATAAGCTCTATACGAGGATTGGCATGTAATCTCACGATAGGGACATCTTTGCAACATGTATTTAAAAATCACCCATACCTCATGAAAGGGCTCATGAGAGAATTGAGTGAAGCTTGTGATCTGGGATCTCATATGACTAGTCCGGTTCGAAGGACAAAATTTCTTCAAGAAGATATCCTTGAACTGATTCCATGTAGTCACTACTATGCCAAATTTTTTAGCCAATATCCTTGTCTATCAAGGCAAAGGGGACCACTCATAACCGGGTATAATCCCAACTAACTCGAGGGTTACTTCAGTTGTCACAAGTCATTTCAAAATATTGTAGGAATGCAAATAAAAATGATGAAAAATAAACAAAGAAAATAAAAACAAAAATCGAGGGTCAGACTACCTAAAGATGGAAAACCTAAAATCTAAATTATCTAAAAATTAAACTAAACTATATGTCTCCTCTGCTACAGTGTCATTTGAAAGCCCTAGAAATCATCCTTTTTAATTGGTTGTTTATATTATTGTAGCTGGGTAATTCATAATACATAAAAATTATCACACCTAGGAATAACATAGATATTTAATTCTCAACGGGATCAATTATTTATTTTTCTTGGGTATGTCGCAAGGTCAAACTTAGGGAGGTAATATGAAATTCTATAATTAATAATTAAATAATCATAATAATTATATTTTCAAGAGAATTAATTTTATTATTATTTTTTCTTTTTTGATTTTTAAGTATTTTTAATTTAAAAGAAGTAATTAATTAAAAAGAGATATGGCGCATGAATTTTCAAAATAATTTTAATACGTAGAAATAATGCGATATTATGTGATGAGAGATACAAGTAATTCATTTTACGATTTTGAAATAATGGTGAAATGAATGAAATGAAGTATGATTATGGACGATACAAACATGTTCTAGCATCCCAACCAATTCAATTTATTTACCCAAATTAATCCCATCCACATTATTAATGTCATAGGTAAATGCATAAACTTTCCGAGTAATAAGTCAGTCGCAATGAATAGTATGGTCCAACTTATCAAAATAATTCCCATAATTAATTAACACCCAGTAATTTCTGAAAAGATAATCACAATGCTTTATAAGATGGATTAGTCAAGGATCGAATCGTCATAGAGATCATAAAAGTTGGACCACAATTGCGCATTTTATTAATTAATCAAATTCTAGGGACTCATGTGTAATGAAAATAAATAAAAGTATATCAAATTAGACTTTTTAGGGGATAATGTGGAATTTGTAAAGCCAGTTAGTATTCTTGTGCAATTTCACCTCATATGGGAGGTGTTTATGTGATTCACTAGAACAAGAGGGGGATAGGTTATAAAATTGTCCAATTCATGCACCTTGCACATTGTTGGACCTCTCTATTGATCCTCAAAATAGTAGGGTGTTACTGCAAAAGACCCATGGCATTGAATCGGCTCGTGAGGCACGACCGGTTAGGTAAGAGGTTCGCCCGAAGCTCCTTGCATCTAGTGATGGTGGCATAGCACTTGACTCACTTAAGCGGCTTGGTTGAAGGTTTGGAAATTAAACTGTGATGTCTGATGAAAGCTTGATCCAAGGGCTTCGATTTGGGTGAAAGCCGACAACCCCTATGTAATATGTTCTTGATCGTGTGATTTTTGAAGATCAACCTTGGGGCTCTCGTATTCTTCAATGATTGGTTGGACATGGGTTGAGATGTTCCTCTTCTTTAACCAACACAAGACCGTCGTCATCGGGGCAGAGGTTCCTCGTGTAACTCCAGTGAAGGGTGCCTATAAAGATGATATATCAAGCTTGGAATCTTGTCTACTTTTGTTACAACACAAATAAAGAAGGTGGGAGGTGCTTCGGGCGGAGGTAGAGGAGTGGAGCGAGTCAGTGCAGGGTGTTGCAGGAAGAGAGAAGTGAAGGGGTCCTGAAGGTAGTCGGTTGTGATGTTGTAATCGGAGAAGGTGTTGTGTGTGTAGAGGAGGAAGATCAAAGGATATGCAGGTATAATTGAAAAGGAAGATGAAAATGATGGGGTACAAGATGAACATAGAATGAAGAAGCAGAAGAGGCGAAGATGAAGAGTACGGTGTTGAAGAGATGAAGATATATACCAGGAAGGCGGGTTGCCTGAAGATGGAGGAGGAAGATCTCGGCTCTGGTGATCATCATTGACCATGGGAGTATTACAACAAGGCTAGGAGGCATTTGGTTGCATCGTAGCACAATTAAACACCGTGGATCATGACTGAAGTTTGGGGTCATCATCGGAGATTCGAGGCTACTGTCACCGGCATAGTTCCTAAAACTCTCTCTTGTGTTGATAGACAAATGATGGATAAAGCTTAAATTAGAGAGGTTGATGGATATTATAGAGAGATTAAAGACAACACATGATCAGGAGCTCGATCATGATAATAGGTTGTTATCGGTTAGAGGCGTAAGGATTAGGTACTCAGATGATGGTGATAAGGTGATTAAGTTAGTTAGTCGTTGGCGATTAGAGGATAATGGAATTCCAATAATGGTTATTAGTGTCACAGGAGTTGTAGCTTCTAATGGATTGGGGTCACTAGGGTTTTTTGGTTTAGGGTTTTTATTGATGGTTTAGGGGTAAGGTTGTTAGAGTTTTGGTTTCTTGGGGATGTCGACGACATAGAGGGATGATATCTAGAAGCATAGGGTGGTGACGATAGGTTGTGTAGATAGAGGTGGGCCGGAGATACGGTGGAAGGGCGGAGCAGTGTGGTGCAAGTGGTGGTTCGACCGAAGGTAGGAGATGACTAACGGCCACCGCTGGATCGAACCCGATATAATAGCTAGGGAGGATGCACGTGATGCTCACGTGCGTGGGAATTAGAGTTAGGTGGTACTTACATCAGTCGTTAGATCGAAATCGATCCAATGGCCAAGAAAATGAGCATAATAAGATAACATAGGTTGACCAACTAGTGAGTGGATTGACCTGGGGCATTGAAGTGGACCAATCGCGTGGTGGAGATCGTTGACCAAGACTATTGATCAATGCATAAATGTATAAATAAATACATTAAAAATAGCAAATGAACGTGAATGCAAAAATGCTCAACATGAAAATTGTTCATCTAAATGCAAATCTACCATGTTCATGAAGGACTTAGATGTAGTTGGTCTAAAATTCAATTGTTTGGATTTTTTTACAAGTTACAAATAACTAGAAAATGTGAAATATGTACAAGTGAGCTAGTCAATATGCACAAGTTGGATCTGTCTTTTACTATTTTTTCTATTTTTTTTGGATTTTTAGATTTATGTAATTAGTTAAATCTAAAATAAAATTAAGAAATGAAAAAGAAACAAATAAAATAAGATTGGAATATATGCATGAAATGATATGTCAAAAATCTATAAAAATGTACAATGTACAATTAGGACCCAAAACTCAATTTTCGTAAATGAACTCTGTTTCTTTTGAATTTATTATTGCTTGTAGATAATTGAGTGTAAATTAATTCAAAAGTTAGTAGAGTGAAATTGGAAATAGCATGATACAAAAATCAGCTTTTATCGCTTTTTATCCTGAAATTATGGTTTGGGTTTATTTCAAATATGTACAAGTTAGTATTGTTTTAAGATTTTTTATTGATTAAGGTTAGTGATAAATATATATACAATGGTCAATTTCATGTTAATTTGAGCTATCATGTATTAAAGATGAGTAAACTTAGGTGAAAATGTATAAATGATCGTGAATGCAAAATACTATGTTATTATGCAAATTATTTACGAGTGCGTGAATGCTAATTTTTAGATATAAACACTCGAATAAATCTAATTTCTTGGGAAGAAGCTCTATTTTCAACTAATTAGAAAAATAATCACGTATTCATCAATGGGGAAGAACTTTCCCATTGTCGAACTTTGATTGGTTGTTGCTCCTTGCTCCGGCCAACTCCCAAGATGCTGATGGTCTCAAAAGGTTCTTGAGGCATCTCCCTCTGGTGACTTTAGATAGCTTCGAGCCTCACTGAAAGCGGCCGAGATGTCGAAGAAGAATGGAACACTAGGAGCTTATTTGTAAGACTTAAAACATCTCTAGGAGGAGGTCTTTATGTCTTACATCTACACAAATGGAGCCATGGTTCGAGGGAGAAGCTTGTTGACCCAAAAATGAAGTTGATCACACAAGGAATAAGTGGGAATGGGTTATCTTCAACATGTGGTGGAGGAGGAGATCTGATGACCTAATTTGTGAAATATTAGGGTGATCTAATTATCGGATTGGATGGATAACATAATGGGGAAGGTGATGGTGTATGGCTTGTCGAGAACAAGGTCGAGTCACGATGAATGATGGCCAGAGCCTATAGATCTGACGAACTATGCTTTTTGGATTTTGATGCAAAATAACATGAAACCAGGCAGAATAAAAGGCTAATCTATTCCAAAGATTTAAATGCAAAACTAAAAACCTAAGCTAAGAACTAAAACCTAGTTTGGGACCTAGAAGTAGATGATCCTGATAGAGGAGCTTCACTAAATGCTCTGGATTGACCTCCTCCTCCTTCTCCTCACCTCATATCAACGGCGACACACCTCTTGTCACAAGGCAACCACTTCATAATGCGTTCTAAAGGGTTACGAGGGTTCAAAGGGGATTAAAACTAGACAGGAGGTTGAAGATGAAAATTTATTAAAAAAGGGTGTCTTCATTCTGATGTTTTGCTCAAATTGATGGGGGTTGGCAGGATCTATAGATAGGGCATGGGAGCCCATGATCTAATGATAAGTTTTATGTTGGACTTAAGGCGATCAGAAGCATGGAGGAGGCACGAGAAATTAGGGAAGAAGATGGGTTGTAGCTAGACCATAGAGGGGGTGTTGGTAGGGGGTCAACAATCCCTGCAACCTGATTGGTCCATGAAGATCACAAAAAGAGAAAGTAAACTAATGGAAATTCAAAATAAAATAGTATATGATTTTATTTAAAAAACTTAAAACATGAAAAATATTTCATATTTCCTAAATTATTTTAGCTATTTCTATTAATTGTTACAATATTATATAATATTTTTTATTTTTATACACTGTATTTGTATGTATATATGACTATATATTATGCATGATAAAATGGGGTTGTCCCATAGGATGAACTAACTTGGCTCACCCAACCCATTTTATCCAATGTTTTCATTTTTTTGAAAAATGCTTTAGTGGATTTTCATAACTGTATCCATATATTATGTGATTCAAGATTCGTGTGAAAAAGAGCCTCCTAGGGCCTCCATCTAGACATGGTCGATTTCAATAATTCCGTGATCGTTAAAAATAATTGTCTAGATTGAGGTCGTATGAGTCTCTATTTCACGTTAAATTTGAATGACATAATATGGGGAAATAATGATGAAAATACATTGATCCATTTTTTAAAAATATTAAAAAAGGAAAAATGGAGCCTGTGAGCCAAGTTAGCTCCCCTAGGGGCATCCCCATTTTACCTAATGATGTATGTGTATTTTACTTTATTTTTTACAAAATATAATATTTATATAATTTATATATTTAAAACATTATTTAATACATATTTACATATATGGTATTTTTCTGATGTTGTTTATATGTACAAATAATACATGTATTTACAAGTTGTCTTCAACATTTGATTATTCAAGGTGTGTCTAATGACAAATGACATAGTGTAAATTTGAGCTATTTATAGTGTATATTTTGTATGGAAAAATTATGGTTTTCTATGTATTTTGTACATTGGTTCACACTATATCCCTCCACTTTATTCCTGATTGACCGACTCAATATTTGACTTGGTCTCGAGGTTCATGTTCATTCAATATCCTTGATCCGTTTTTTAGTTTACTCTACTTTTATTTATTCTTTTATTTAGGGTTTAAGCACACGTATTTACACAATATTTGTATAATAATTTAGTATGTTATGGATTTAAAGCCTAAATTAATGATTAAAGATGAATGAATGGCTATATATCACAACCTTATCGTCAGATCCCATCTTTCCCTGAAAGATCCATTTGCACTACTATAAGAAACTGCAGGTAATGTGCACACAATTGTAGTTACAATGTGCTCGTATTATGCTCTTGAGCCGGTAGAGTATCACACTTCTGAAGCATTATTGCAACCCTCAACATCTTGTCTTTAGACATCAGCTTAACTAGATTACGTTGGGGTGCACTGACTACCTATTGGGGTGGCATATGTTTTCATATGTGTGCTTCTCAAGCTGAAGATTTCTACCCTCCACCCCTCATCTATGTTGAGCTATGTGCAGAGTTATTGTCCAAGTTGGATCACTATCAATAAAGGTCATGCATGTGTCATGAAATATTCCACGTAGGCTGATCAAGATGACATGTGAATATAGTCTTGTGGACTCAAGGAATTAAGTCACATTGACATGAAAACTCTTAATTCCAGTTCCTACCAGGTTCATGTGAAATTAAGTGGATTAAGATCTAAACTAAGCTCCAATCCTAAGATTTTATTCAAGATCACATAAATTACCAAAATCATTCTGAAAAATATGAATGTAAATGCAAAGATATTTTTGTGAATTAAATTATCTATTTTGAACTTTTTATGTAATTTTTTGAAGAATTTTGCAAATTTTTATGTGTTTTGAAAATTTTATTTTTTTGGTATTTTTGAAAAGAGTTAGTGAGCTTACAAGTATTCACAAGGAACTTGTACACATTTACAAATGATTCTATACAAATATATACATGTTTTTTACATGATTTTATTTATAGAAGATTTTTATTTGGATACAACATGATTATGTATATGGTTTTCAAAATTATTTGAAAACATTTTCACAAACATTTTACAAACATTTTGAAGACTTAATTTGCAAATATATTTACAATCAAATGACAAATATATTTTCTAAAAACTTTTTACAACATTTACAAAGGAATATTTTACGAAGTATTGTAAACATTTTAAGAGTTCTCAAAGATTTTCAAAATATTTTTCAAAACATTTATAAATAATTTTTGGAAACCATTTACAAAATATTTTCAAACCATTTTTTACAAATCTTTTCAAAATTTTTTACAAATTTTTACAAGAGTTTTTTCAATCTTTTTATTAATTGCCCTTACCTAATGTATTATAGCCATATTATTGAAAGTACACAAAACTACGAGTTATGGCTAACATATATGTACCATATAAATGACTCCCCTATGCTTAGCTCAGACTATGTGCTCAGAGCGACCAAGGAGCAACAAAGAAAGGCATAACTCATCTAAGTATAGAGGAATACTATACTACATCGACTCAATGAAAAAAATACGAAGTCAATCATCCCCCATACTTAGGATCAACTAATCCTCTTTATAAAAGATTATACACTAAGCGAGGATGATCGAGGGTGAGAATAAACAAAGTCCATGGCATGTCTTGTATCCCCCTATACATAGGGTAAAGAGTCCCTAAGTTTAGAATAGAATCAACAAGT
Source organism: Ottelia alismoides (assembly GCA_037367405.1). Taxonomy (NCBI): domain Eukaryota; kingdom Viridiplantae; phylum Streptophyta; class Magnoliopsida; order Alismatales; family Hydrocharitaceae; genus Ottelia; species Ottelia alismoides. The sequence goes on from JAZKJV010010649.1 coordinate 685,099, forward strand.
TAGAAGACAAGTGAGGGAACAAAAAAGAAAACTCAAGTCACTCATACCCACTATACTTAGGATCTAGACATTCTAAACATAGTACGATGAAAGGGATGAAACAATAATAAGAAGAATGAGAGAATTGAAAATGAAGAAAGAATATTTTTTTAGATTAATTAAGAAAGAATATTTTTTTAGATTAATTATCAGATTTTTTTTGTTGATGGGAGATTGTCTTGAAATTCAACATCAATTGAATCGATAACAAACATGAAGTGTCATGCTATAAATATAGCTTCAGTATTGACTATGAACTACTATGTGTCATATGGTAATTCAGATATGACGATGCTGCCATTGTCACACACAGTCTTCACTAGAAATGACCTAGTCCTTTTTCTCTTTAATTTGCCTTATCTTCAAATTTGAATCAAATAACCACATCGTCTGACCAAGCTCGAAAGTCTTTCGCCTGTTATGCCTGTCTTCCATCGTTTGACTTTATCCTTATATATTAAGCTATTATTGTGTGCATAGTCTTTGAATTCCAAGAGTATGTTCAGATGGTTCTTCCAGTCTTGACTACTTAATTATGAGTCTAAAATACAAATGTTCATTGTCCAATAAGATTTCTAAATTAATTTTACAGGTATATGCAAGGCTTCACCTAGATAAGACGATAGGGAGGCATACCCAAAGGAGTCTTGTAGGCTGTCTAATAAGCCCAAAGAATGAAATCAAGGAGTTGAGACCAGTTCTTCCTATCTGTCTGTAAAAGTTTATTTAGAATAGTCTTAATATCCCTATTAGAAAGCTCAACCAAAACATGAGATTGCGGGTGGTAAGGAGATGCAACGCGATGATCAATGACATACTCCTTCACAAGTATCTTGACTTCTTTATTTATGAAATGGCTACCACATATGAGATTTAGATTTTGGGAATTCCACACCACAAGATAATGTTGTCTTTTAGAAAGCGATAAATTGTGCAACTATCTGTAGATCAGGCGAAAATAGCCTCCACCCAACAACTCACATAATTAGCGGTAAGCAGGGTGTATTCATATCCCTGACTGTTAGGAAATGGGTCTATAAAGTCAATGCCGCACGCATTAGATACACCAGATATTTGGATTAATTTGGGTGACACTCAATGGTTCCTCCCATTTTTCTTATAGTCCATGTAGACTTTCACATATGTTGCGGCATCCTTGAATAGTGTAGGCCACCAGAAGCCTCACTACAATACTTTCGTTCCCAATCTACTTCTAGAATGGTGTCGTCTTACTTTGGACTTATGGTAGTGCTCAATGACACTGGTGTACTCCTCCTGAGGAATTCATTGATGCAAAATGCATTCCATACCTTCTCTGAAAATGTATGGATCTTCTCACTAGTAGAAATGAATATCGAAAAAAGTTTTCCTTCTTTAGTTGTGTCCAATCTGGCGGAACTTTCCTAGAAACAAAATAGTTCACAATATAGGCATACCAAGGGAGTGATGAGATACTTAAAATAGATTCATTATGAAAGGTTTTTGTGATCAGTAAACTATTCAACGAAGTATATGAAATTTCAATTCTGGATAAATAGTTTGCTACCACATTCTTGAGTCCATATTTATCTCTTATTTCCAAATCAAATTCCTGGAGTAGAAGAATCCAACATAGCAATCGTGACTTGGCGCTTCTTTTTCTGTAGGTACCAGATATCATAGTGGTTGGTGAAGATGATAACTTTGGAACCGAGAAGGTGAGACTTGAACTTCTCGAGGGCAAAAAACCACTACCTAAATTTCTTACTCTATAATTGTATAATTATCTGGGCCTCATCTAATGTCCAACTAGCAGAATGTATTTCATATGGTAATCCATCCAAACTTTATCTTAACATAACCCCAATAATAAAATATGATGCATCCGTCATGATCACAAATGGGAGAGACTAATCGGGTCGCTATAGGATATGTGCCTTAGTGACCAAATCTTTTAAATTATTGAAGTCTTGGAGAACTTTGTTATCCACAATGAAATCTGTCTCCTTTCCTTACATCTCTGCGAAAGGTCAGGCAATACTGTTGAAGTCCTAAATAAATCTTCTATAGATTCTGATATGCCCTTTAGAGGATTGATGAATCCCCATTCATCACTCTTTATTCTTTTATTTTAGCGTATTATCTTGGCAAAATACCTTGTATATAGTTGTAAATATAATAAGTTACAAATAAGCATGCATTTTTTAAATACCAATAATTAGCATGCATTTGTGCAAAAATAAAAGAATAAAGAATAAAAGAAAAAGAGCGAAATATTTAGAATAAATATTGAGTGACCTAATCCCAAGAGAGGGCTCAACATGTGCATGATTGTCAAATAAAATAAGTAGAGAGAGATAGGAACACTCAACCTTGTACATAGTCCCTATACATATATAAATATTTTATTTTCACAAAAATAAAAATAAAAATGTGTTTATAATACCTTGTATATATTCCTAAAAATAAAACAAAAATTAGAAAAATAAAATAAAAATAAAAATATTTTCTCTCTCTCACCTTGTACATATTACATGTTTATATGTAACATACACCTATTTATTTAACACTTGTAAATAACTCATAAAAATTAAATAAAATTACTTTATACTCCAAATTTTATGTTGTAAATAAATAAAATATAAAAGTGGGGTATTTTTATAAAAATAAGCAAAATTAAAATAAAAATTAAAATAATTAAATATTATATACATGTACATAATGTAATATTATGTATATACCCTAATTTGTTTTTTCAAAAAAATAAATAAAAATCATTAAAAAATAGTTTGGAAAATAAGGAACATTTTTCATATCGAACATATTTTTAAAAAAATCATTTTCGATTTTTAAATTATTTTACAAATAATTTTGACCTCAGAATTTTCTGATTGGTCCATGAGGGAACGTTGACCTCGGTCAACTACCCCCCCTGGACCGGTCTTCGCCCGTATCTGAGTTTCACTCCATTATCTCCGAATTTTCTCGATCAGATATTGTCCCCTCTTGCCCCAATTTCTTCGCCCGCTTCTTCCCCTTAGATCCACGACCCTCGCGGATCCCTAGGGAAGAGCGGATCGCCTTCGGTTCGCGTGCCCATGCCCGATCCTCTTCACCACCTAGGAACGAGTATAAATCCTTCATTCCATTTCCCAGTCTCGTAGCTCGCACCGCACTCACTCTTTCTACCCTAGAGACCTTCCCCTTGGTGACAGCTTTCAGAAGCATCCTTTGGTGGCCGGAGGGAGTGGTTGCAGCTGACACTCGAAGCACGTGGACGGACCTCTGCCGCATTCGAGCCTCCCCACCTTCCGCAGCATGGTTGAGGCAAAAATGTACACCGACCTCACCTCCTGGAGCTTAGGATCATCCTCAAACCATCAGGAGCTTTGCCTCGCAGGTCGAGTCGTGCGTGGAGACACCCCAGACTACTTCCGCCCCACCTCGCCGGAGCCATCCCAGGTCCCAGCTACCTTCCCGGAGATCCGACCAGTGGATGCTCCATCCGACATCGCCACCCGATGCGGAGGAGCGTCGCGAGTCTTCCTCTGCTGCTTGATCATTCATCGGATGCCCGGAGTACCACCAGTTCTCCAATGAACTTCACCAGGGAGGATTTCTTCCAGCCGTCTTCTCCACGGTCAGATCATCCCCAGCCTCTAGTTCGCATCTAAGCCATTCACCTCCTGCGCATGTCAGGCCGGTAGATCTGACATCTAACGACCATGTATGCCCCACTTTCGCACCCTTTGGACGGCCATTGGATCCTCCAGGTGTCAGTGCCAGCGCTGCATATCTCTAGCCTACCAGTGCATGCCACCTATCTCCCCCACGTGAGTCACACGCCCTGCCTGGGTAATTTGCTCCCATACCCCTGCCTTTATTTTATTTATCGTTTAGTCTGTAGAATAAATAGTATATTATGAACTTTTTGCATTTGTGCCCCTGCTGTTTTCAGTATTTAAACTTCGGTCCTTCCTGTATGGTTACATGTGCATCATCACGTGTGTTTTTAGTATGTTTGCATGTATGACCCAGAATTTAATAGACATTATGATTTGATATTTTAATTTTCATATTTGTACTTATACCCTTGTGCGTGATTGTTTTGGACATGTGCTAAAATCGTGTGAAAATTGCAAGTGGCCCCCTGGATTTTTAATACGTGTTATTTTTTAGTCCTAAAACTTACTTTCTTTGCATCAAGGTCCCTGTATTGCTTCTTTGATTGGTTGAAATAAATAGCAAATCTCATTCAAATTTTGTGAAATTGGGATACATGGTTCCTGCCATGGTGTAAAAATTTCTGAATTTTTGGGCTCGTTTTGTTTACATTTGATATTTTTAAAAATTCAAATACCAAAAAATTTGCTTCTGTTTAGTTTCAAAAATCAACTAAAAATATTGAAAACCTCTAAAAATCTAAAAAAATTATTGGTTGCTTGTTTTGTTGTCGTTTCACTTCTATCCAATTTTCATCGCATTTGTATTTCTGAAAACCGTAAAAATTTGAAAAACATTGAAAAACTTAAAAAAATCATTAAAATTTCCTAAAAATTTGGAAAAATGCATTTCGGGTTTCTGTAGTTAAAGTTTTATTTCTAGTTTAAAATAATTGTTTTTGAATTTTATAAGCATTTTAGCATTTTTAAAGTGCCTTTAGATTCTGGCTGCAAACTGTTTTGCATTTTTGGACTTGTTTCATTTTTATAAAATTCACTAAAATATATGAAAATCAAAGAAAAATATCAAAAACATCTGAAAAGTCCTAAAATCCAAAAATATTTTCATTCAAATTTTCTGAGTATTTTTGAGGTGTTTAATAATTGTTTGATTGGAGATTTGTGAGTGTTTTTATTCTTTTTCTTAAATATTAAAAATTCTAAAAAAAATGAAAACGTAAAAACAACCAAAAATAGTTCTTTTTGATTTCTGACTACTTCGTTGGTTTACCGTACCGTGCTCCTTGTGTTTGACCCTAGTAGCTATACCAGGTAAAATAAATAGCTAGACCGCTATTTTGTGCTTGCTTGCTTGATTTTCATTGGTGATCTCGAATTTTCTTGATTGACTTAGCCTCGCTATTCGGGTCGCAATGACCCTGATTATTTACACCTTAGCCCGATAATGAGATTTTGAGCCATCAAGGATCTCACTTGTTTCAATCCTCCCAAGTAGCTACTAGTCTCAAAAGGTTGTTGGGGCCTCTCCACGTCTTCAAGTAGCTTCAGATAACTCCGGGACCTAGTGGAATAGGCATGGAGGTTGAACAAGAATGACACACATGGAGCTTACTTGTAGGACTCAAATCAATTCCAAGAGGAGGTCTCTATGGCTGGCATCTGCACAAAAAGAAACCAGGACTCGAGGGCCAAGCTCCTCGACCAAAAAATAAAGCTGATCCAACATGGAATGAGTGGGAATGGTTGGTTCCAACGTGCAACAGAGGAGGAGATCTGGCGACCCAATTTGAGCAAGATCATGGTGATTTGATAATCAGATTAGATGGAGAATGTGATGGGGAAGGTAATGGGGTATTTCACATGTCAAGAACAAGGTTGAGCCACAGTGAAAAATGGCTCAAGCCTAGTGCTCCGAGGAACTATTTTTTGGATTTTAATGGAAAATAAGATGAAATTGGACGGAATAAAAGGCCAATCTATGCTAAATCACAAAATGTGAAATTAAAAACCTAAGAGCTTCGTTGGTGGCTCTGGAATGACCTTCTCCTCCTTCTCCTCACCTTAGATCGATGGGGTCACAGCTCCTATAACCAGGGTATCACTCCATCAAGCATTCCAAGGGGTTACTAGAGTTTAAAGAAGATCAGAACTGGGCTGAGTTTGAAGATGAAAATTTATAAAACAATTGGAGTGGTGTCTTTGTCCTAAAGTTTTGAAGAGTGTACAACATGACTAGGCCATAGAGGGGGTGTTGATTGGGAGTCAACATTCCATACATCTCGATTCATCAAGGTAGACCACAAAAACACAAAGCAACATACGAAATTAAAGTAAATTCAAAATAAAATAGAAAATAAATTTAATTTAAGAAACTTAAAGCATGTAAAAAGTTTACTATTTTTCTAAAATATTTTTAGTGTTTTTTATTTATTTTTTCAATCTTATTCAATATAGTCCAATATTATATACTATTATTTATATGTATATATAACTATATATTATGCATTTCTATTTTACTTTGTAATTTTATACATAATACATTATTTATATGTTTTTATGGTATTTTTTTGATTTATTTATATGTACAAATAAATACATGTATTTATAATATATGTATAATATACCAATATATTTAGGTTTATTATTTATTTTTAGTGTGTTAATTTTTTAATTAGTATTTGTATCGTTTATATGTGTTATATAATATGTATAATTATTTAAAATATAAAATATTAAATTATATAAGGATATAATAAATTGGTTTTTTATATATGTATAAATACTCAGATACCATAATTATATGGCTTTTGCATCTTAGCTCCAATTTAAATAAAATTTCTTTCATTTGAAAGATAATTCAATTATAAATAGAACGGGGAGAGATTGTTCATTTTGAGTTCATGTAGAGAAGATATTGACCAATGAAGTTATTTTTGCGGCTTTTTCAACTAAGTGTATCATGTTACTTATGCATGATTTATTTTAGTAAATATTTTTATTATTTTTTGCACATTATAATATACACATTTTGTGGTGAACACTTTATTATTTCAGGTGTTTATTATGATAAATAAAATAGTGTAAGTTTAAGCTAGTTTTACAGTATATTGTATTTAGACAGACTAGGGTTTTCTATGTATTTTTGTCCATTTATTCCTCATACCTTCCCCTATTTTATTCGTGATTGAGCTATTCAATATTTGACATGGTCTTGAGGTTCACGGTTAGCCAATATCCTCGATCTATCCTTTATTTTACTTTACTTTTCTTTATTCTTTATTTAGGTTTAACTACATGTATTTGCATAGTATCTGTATAGTAATGTTAGTATGTTAGAGATTTAATGCTTAAATGAAAGAATAATGGTGAATGAATGGCTATCTATCACTACCGTACCATCAGTTCCCCTATTTCTCTTAAAGATCCATTTACTCCACTACAAAAACTATAGTTAATGCGAGCACGATTGTAGTCTCAATGTTTTTGCATAATGCTATTGTGCTAGTAGACTATCCCTCTTTCGAAGCTTTATTGCAACCCTCAACATCTTGTCTTTATATGCTAGCGTTGCTAGATGACGTTGGCTGCATTGGTCACCTATTGGGGTGGTGTATGTTTCCATATGTGTGTTTCTCAATATAAAGAATTCTATCCTCCACCACCTCATTTGAGTTGAGCTATATGTAGAGTGCCTGTCCTTAGGTCAATATCAACAAGAGTCATGCGTGTATCAAGAAATATTCTACTTAGACTAATCAAGATGACATGTGATCATAATCTTGTTGATTCAAAAAATTAAGTCACATTGACATGAAATGTCTTCAGTCCAGTTCCTATAAGTTTTCTGTGAAATTAATTGGATTAAGATCTAAACCAAGATCTATTGTTCATATTTTGTTCTAGACTAGTTCAATCGCCAAAATTATTCAGGAAAATACGAATGCAAATGCAAAGATATTATTGTGATGTAAATTTTCTGGTTTTAAACTTTTTATGTAGTTTTTTTAAAATTATGCAGATTTTTATCAGTTTTGGAAATTTTTTTTGGTATTTATGAAAAGTGTTAGTGAATTTACAAGTATTTACAACTATTCACAAGGAATGTGTACAAGTTTATAAAGGATTCTACACACATGCACGACTTTTATACATTATTTTATTTACAAAATTTACAACAAAATTATGTACAAGGCTTTCAAAACCATTTGAAATTATTTTCATGAACATTTTACAAACACGTTTGAAGAATTATTTTGCAAATAATTTTAAGCCAATTTACGAACATTTTTACGGAAAAACTATAATCTTTTTACTTCAATTACAAAAAAATAAAAGATTGTAAACATTCTAGAGAGAGTTTTCAAAATTTTTCAAAAATTTTTAACAACATTTCATAACCATTTCGAAAATTATTTATAAAATATTTTCAAACCAACTTTACAAATATTTTCAAAAGTTTTAAATATTTACAAGAGTTTTTTCAATATTTTTTATTAATTACCCTTACCTAATGTATTATAGCTAGCCTTATTATTGTAAATGCACGAAAGCACGTATTATGCCTAACGTATAACTATGTTCTCATAATGACCAAGGATAAATAGTGGAAGACATAACTCATGCTAGGTATAGAAGAATACTATACAAAAATGACTTAATGAAATAATAAGAAGTCGATTGCCCATATGCTTAGGTTCATCTAATCCTTTATATAAAAGACTGTACACTAGGAGGGGATGATCGAGGGATAGAATATATGAAATCAACGACCCGACTTGTCTTCTCCTATACCTATGGTAAAGAGTCTATAAGTATATGAAAGAATCAACAAATTAGAAGAAAAGAGAGGGAACGACATAGAAAACTCAAGTAGCTCATCCCTCATGTACTTAGGATGTAGTCATCCTATCTATAGAACCGATGAAAGGGATGAATGAATAATACGAATGAATGAAAGAATAGAAAAAGAGGAAAGAGTATTTTTGGTATCTTAATTGTCTAAATCTTCTGCTAATGGGAGATCAACTTGAAATGCCACATCAATTGAATCAACAGACATGAATGTGCCATGCTCTAAATATGACTTCGGAAAATGTTTATTAACTATGAATGGTTATGCATCAGAGGACAATTCATCTATGATGATGCTACCATTATCACACACAACCTTCAGTAAAAAAACCCAGACCATTTTGTCTTTAATTTTCTCAAGAATATCTTCAACTTTGCATCAAATAACCACACCTTCGGACCTGGCTCAAAAGTCTTTCATCCGATATGCTTGTTGTGCCATCATTTGACTTTCTCCTTGTACATCAGAATGTTATCGTATGCATAGCCTCAGAATTACAAGAGTATGTTCAGATCAATTTTCCAGTTCTGACCACTTATGTGTGAGTACAAGTTAAAGATGTTTACTGCCTGAAGAGATTTATGAATTAATTGGACAGGAAGATGGCATTGCTTTCCACAGACAAGATAATATGGAGACATACCCAAAGGAGTCTCATAAGTCGTCCGATAACCCCATATAGAATGGAATGAAGGAGTTGATACCAGTTCTTACTATTTGGTCGTAGAAGTTTATACAGAATAGTCTTGATCTCTCTATTAGAAAGCTCAACCAAATCATTAGATTGTAAGTGTTAGATTGTGAGCGATAAGGAGATATAACACGATTAGTGTCGTATTCCTTCACAAGTTTCTTGACTTCTTTATTTATGAAATGGATACCTCCATCTGAGATTTAGATTTTGGGAACTTCGAACTGTGAGGTAAGTTTATCGTCGAGAAAGTGACAAACTGTACGACTATCTATCGTTCGGGCGGGAATGTTCTCCACCCAGTGACTCACATAATCAATGGCAAGCATGATGTATTCATTTCTTTGACTTAGAACCATAAAGTCAATTCCCCACTGATGAATCCACAATTCATTAACATTTTTATCGCATTTCTTGTTAAAACCCATAACAAATAGATGTAAATATGCATTAATATTAACTTTTAGCAGAAGTGCATTTATGAATAAGAACTCATTTTTATGCATTAAAAAACAAAATTAAAAATAAAAATAATGAAAAATAAGACATAGTGTAAATATGTATATATTGTACAGTATGTCTTAGAAAATATTAATATAGCTGTAAGATATATTTATATATCCTAACTCTAGAGACCAAGTCAGCATGACTTGATTGACAAACAATAAAGTTTGTGGAGATAAGAAATAAAATACAAAATAACAAACTCTATTTATTAAATGTTAATTCCATTTATTTGTTGTATATACTTAAATTTTCACATAATTATAATTAAGTCATATCTATATGTTTCTCACTAAATTCTTCATCATTGTGCATATACAAATATGTATACAAATATAAGCATAAATTAAAATTCCAACTTGCATATATGCCAAGAAATCAGAACTTCAAATTATCAATTTTCCAACTTTCGAACCTCATAACTTCATCGAACGATCAGAATCAGTTTTTAAATCTGATGATAGTTGGATTTTTGGGCTGTTGAATTTATTTTGTACATACTATTTATAATATAATCTATTTAACGATTTTAAATTATTTTTTGATCTTGTATTTTATTTATCAAAATAAAATCGCAAATTAAAATATTTATTCAATATTGTAAATAAACCAAAACCCCTAAAAAGGTAAAAATGAACTACATTATATATAAATATATATTATTCATCTATGTAAAATAAATTATTAAAAGCAATAAAATTTCATGTAAGCTCTATTTTTTATTATATAAATTAATAAAATATAAATATCATACCTTATTTATTAAAATACTTAATTAAAAATATAAATGTTATTAATAAGGTTTATTTATTGATATTTTATTTATATATCAAAAATATATATTACTTATATATGTAAAATATACCATAATTTAGATAATTTAATCATATATATGTTTCATACGTATTTTTAAAATAACATTATTTACTTATTATATATGTTACAATGAATTTTGGTCTTTCGAATTGTGTGGTGATAACAAGTGTCAACACCACAACCATCTTCCTCCAGGAAGCCATATCTGTTGGCTATTGTGAACGATCCATTTCACTAATTAATCTAGCCATTGATGAACACCCTAACTTCAATATAACATTAGGATCAATAAGCTAACTAACCATAATACACTTATGATCTTCCAACTGCCCTAACTCCTTTCCAGCTCCTCTATTTAAGTCACCCAATTTGACGAAATCAAACTACTTTTCTAATTCTAGTTCCAACTGCCTGAAACCCTAACTTCGAATCCTTGAATTATTTTCCTTGGGTGACAACCGAGGTTTCTTGATCTTCATCGAGGAAGAGGAGTGAAAGTGGCGGAGTTCCAAGGCTTTGGTGCCTTGCATCACAGCAAGGGCAGCCGTGTAGAGCTCGGGAAGTGCCAACCCTTGAGCAATTACAAAAGGTTCATATTACCTGCACCTTCACATGTACATTTCCTTCAACAATTTGTTCAATTAATGACTTTTTTAAGTCAATTAATCATCCTCTTAGACCACTAATGATCCTTCTTTAGATTATAGTCAAAACCCATCTCCATTTTGTTTCGTTCATGAGACTTTTGAGTTTGAAATTCTTGTTCTCAACATCTATTTTGTGCAAGAACTGTACAACCACCTAGGTCGATTCGATCCAAATCATCTACGTTTAGCGTGTTTTGATTTTCAAGCTTCTCAACCAAAAAATGAAGCTGATCTAGCAAAGGATGATTGAGAGTGGGGATCTCCATCATTCAACAGAGGAGATCTGACGACCTGATTTAAGGAAGATCATGGTGATTTGATGATTGTATTAGATGGAGAATGTGATGGGGAAGATGTTGGTGTGTCTGGCATGTCGAGAATAAGGTTGATTCATGGTGAACGATGGCTGGAGACTAGAGCTCCGAGAAACTATTTTTTTGGATTTCAATGCAAAATAAGATGAAATCAGATAGAATAAGAGGTTAATATGTTGTAAATATTAAATTGCAAAACTAAAAACCTAAGCTAATAGCTCGAACCTGGTCTAGTACTTGGGAGCTGATGAACCTGATAGAGAAGCTCCGCTGGTGGCTCTGGATCGATCTCCTCCTCCTTCTCCCCACCTCAGATCGAAGGGGGGTAAACCTCCTGTCATAAGGGGATCACTCCAACATTCCAAGCATTAATGGAGTTGGGTTGGAGTTTGAAGATGAGATTTTGTAGAAAAACTGGAGGGGTGCCTTTGAACTTAAGTTTTGCTCAAATCGATGAAGGTTGGTGGGATCTATGGATAGGGTGCATGATCTGATGAATTTTTTTTGTTGGGTTCAAGGTAATCAGAAGCATGCGGATGCATAAGAAATTGGGGAAGAAGAGGGGTTTCAAAGTCTACAACATGGCTAGGCCGTAGAGGGGGTGTTGTGGGGAGGGGGATCAAAATTCCTTATGTCCTGATTGGTCCACATAGACCATACAAAGATAAAGTAAAATATGAAATTAAAGCAATATTAAAATAAAATAATAAATGATTTATTTTAAAAAGCTTAAACCATGAAATTTATTTCTTTTTTTCTAAATTATTTTTAGTAATCTTTACTTATTTTTTAAATCTTATTTTATATATCCCATTATTATATATTGTTATTTATGGGTATATATAATTGTATACTATGTATTGTGTTTTACTTTATTTTCTATACATAATATCATACTTACATAATTTATATCTATAATATTATTTAATACATGTTTTCATTTTTATGGTATTTTTCTGATTTATTTATGTGTACAAATAAATAGAGGTATTTAAAATATATGTATATTATACATATATATTTGGGTTTATTATTTATTTTTGTTGTTTTTAAATGCTTTTAATTTGTATTTGTATTATTTATACATGTTATACAGTATGTAAAATTATTTAATAATATAAAAAAGATTAGAAATATAAGGATAGATTAATTCGGTTTTATATAAAGATGTACAATTACCTAGATACCCCAATTTGCCGACTTTTGCATCTTCGCTTTAATTTAAGTAAAATCATCTTTATTTGAAAGATAATTTAATTAAAAATACAACGGAGGTGAGTTTGGTTCATTTTGAGTCCAAATGAATAAATATTGATCAATGAAGTTCTATTTGCAGCTTTTTCAATTGAGCATACTAGGTGACTTGTGCATGATTTATTTTGATCAGATATTTTATTATTTTCTATACATTATTATGTATAGGTTTTGTGTTGAACATTTTATTTCTGAGATGTGTATAATGATAAAAAAAATTAGTGTACAACTTTTATACAATATATTGTACTCAGAAGAATTAGGATTTTTTGTGTATTTGTGTACATTGATTTTCCCTATCTCCCCTTACTTTATTTCCAGTCGACCTCATCAATATTTGACTTGGTCTCGGGTTCGTGGTCAGTCACTATACTTAATACTTCATTTATTTTACTTCTTTTCTTTATTCTTTTATTTAAGGTTTAAATACATGTATTTACACAATATTTGTACAGTAATGTTAGTAGGTTAATTTATTCAATTTAGTGATATTTACTTGGATTTAGTTGGTGATTTAAAGACTACTTGAATGAATAAAGGTGAATGAATGGATGTTTATCACTCCCTTACCATTGGATCTCCCCTTTCTCTTGAAGATTCATTTGCACCACTACAAGAAACTATAGCTAATAGGAGCCCGAGTGTAGTCCCAATGTGTTGGCATTATGCTCGTAGTACTCTCGTAATGGGCCTATGTGACTACACGTCATCGCAATACAAGTGATTATGCGAGCATATATACAAATGTGGCTACGGCCACATTGTGGTTGTAATATAGTACCGCTTGCGAGTACTGTGGTCCTCCGTGTTAATAAATATTATGGCCAATACAAAAAGAAAACTCAGAAAATGATGCCACTTAGGGGATCACTTGGAGGCAGTTCAATAATGACTGACTCTTACAAAATATTATCCATGGTTCCAGGTGCATATTAATCAGTTATTTTTGCAGTCCACGTTATTTTCAAATCATATCTCTTGTTGCCATTGCGTGCACACATGTTAGGCTGTCAACCATTGCCATTGCCATGCATCCTAAAATGTGGAGCGACTCTGTATGGCTTGCACGCCGAGGCATAGGCATGTGGACAACCTTGGCGATATTTTTTGTTGCCAACGTAGATATGACAATAGGAATCATACGTTTTGATTCTTAACGATCAGTGGTGCATGGAGACCTTGAAGTGACTTGACGGGTCGTTTTGGCCAAACGTGCTTTTGTTCCTCGAGACTTTGCGAAGCACCACCGGTGTCACGTGGAAGAGGAGCTTGGACCCATACCTTCATGCACGGTGTGCTGATTCTTGTAGCTTGTCATTGGCCATCAATGCGATAAGCTGGATCGGCATGGCCCCATACCTTTCCCTCCTCTGTTGCTCCCTTCCCTTTGACTATGATCCAAAAGGGGTTCGCAAGGAAATCAATGGGTTGTTCCATTCTCGACATTATATCCCGATTATCTTCACCCGTTGGTTCTTTGGTGGAAACTTATTACTAGCCCATGTTTTGTCGCTTATTGTGGAAGTGGAATACGTACAAATCTGATCAATTATGCAAGCTTGAAGACACATAGATTTCCATGTTTTACCATTAATTGGACTACGTCCTTGGACGATAGCGATTTATTTTCACTATTTGAAGAAAGATGAATACAAAGGATAGTAAGAGCCCTAACCCCATATACTACTCCCATACATCGAGACCCCCGACTTGTTGGGGTATGTTACGGTTGGAGGGGGAACACACAACAATTTTTCAACTTGGGTCAAATGATTACAGATCAAGTTATATCAACATGCTTGATTAGAGAAAGAGCATTTGTATAACTTTTTGTATACCTAGAAATGATCCTTCACTAATTCAATCTTACTCAACAACAATAGCTACTACAAATAACATGTATAATATATCTTTTATATAAAATATGAAAGAAATGATTTTTTAATTAAATTAAACAATACTCACTGTCCACTACAACAAAATACATGAAATTCAACCTTTAGAATTACCATATGTTGGTTACAGTATATGCATGTTTGACATTTATTATGCATTTAGAAAAAAATCAGCTTTTTTCGACGTGTATTACTGAATATAATAAATTCAACATTTCATATATGTCACTAGTTCATTATACAAGGAAACCCTTTAAATATGTTTCTTTCCCCCTTCTCTCTTCTTTCGCCACACTTCTTTCTTTTCTCCCGGTGAACCACGAAGAGACACCCCACAAGTGTCATACTTCCATGAAGGTCGCGATCAAATGCCATCAAGCCTCCAACCTCCTCAGCATAGAGGTATTTATATAATCCGTCTCCTCATAGAGCAAAATACCCATTTCTCACCCCAACCCTAATCTCATTTTTGTCTTTTCTATAGCATCACCTCTCTCATTTGCAATAGATTTTTCTACGAGGGTGGTAAAATCTCAGCCTTAATCTCGTCTCCCTCCTCCTCCACATCCCTCTCAGTTGCAACAAGTTTTCCAATGATAGTGTGTAAATATCAACACTAATCTCATTCACAATTGAGTGTCGGTATAAATATGCATTTTATGTTGATTTCGGATGTATATTTCTAATGGTAATTGGTTCCAACAAAGCACTTGAAGAATTAAAAACCAATACCCAAAATGTTCCTCATAAATGATGGGATCTCATATGAATGAGCACATTCTATCGAGACATCATTAGGAATATAGTCACCTATCATCATTTTTCATGTTTTAAATATCATAATTGATTATTTCAACGAAATTCCTAAATCAAGACCTTGGGAGCTTTCAAGATGAGAGGAGGAACTATTTTCGCCAAAGCATATTATTGATGGGAATAGGTATATAGTCTGAGTTTTTTTATGTATGAAATTAAAATGGACTAAGTGGTAGATGATGAACTCAACACTTCAATTGGTTGCGCTGAAGTGGTTCAACTCGAAAATTTATGTGTTTTTATTACTTAGACTCCTAAACTCAAGTGTGTGGCATGAAATAAGAGTGTTGAACTCGAAGAGGCAAATTGTGGAAATTAGAGTTGAATAGTATAATAGGTTAAGGTGTAGGATTTAGGATTTTTAATTATTTTATTATTTTATATATATGTAAAGAAGTATTTATATGTATTTATATTTTTAATATAATTTTATATTTTAATGTTTTATATTTCTGATTTCTTTTACTATTTTTAGAGTTTTTGGTAATTTTTAGAATTTCTTTTGATTTTCGAAATGAATTTAATGTGAAAAACAATGTTTAAAGTAAAAAAATAGAGTACTTTTTTTCAAAAATAATAGATAGTAGATGAATATTTTGTATTTATTTTTTTGTATAAAAAATTTCATAAGCTTTAAATCTAGATATTCTATGTATTTTTCTGATTTTTATAGTTATGAGTTTTATAAGATTATATATATATATATATATCATTAGGGTTTTGATATTTGATTTTTAATTCCTTTTCAGTTTAACCTTTAAAACACACGAAATAGTAGGAAATATCATTTTTATTGATTTTTGGAGTTTTATTTTATTTTTTACATACTTTGTAAGTTTATAAACATTTTCGGATTATGTTTTTTATATATGAAAATAGAAATTGATATTATTTTTCTTAATAAAGTTTATACTATATATAGTATTCTACTAAGTATTTTTAGATATTTTATTGGATTTATATATTTTGTAGTGTATTTAATAAAAAATTATACGTATAGTATTTAATATACTAGAATAGGGCTATTAGGATAATATACAAAAACCATACAAGTTTTGAGCAAATATAAGAATGTTTTGGGTACGATGCACAAAAGCCACAATTAAGCTAGTGGTTTCCCATGTGATTGTTCTACACCTGAAGATGCATGCAAATAAAAGAAGTTCGGAGGTTGAGTTCAGAAAAATCCCCAAAGGCACACGTAGAGCTCCACCTGCCTTAATCGTATATGAGAATTAAACAAACCTGGGTGTATAATATGCAATATGTCCCAGACCACATGTAGATCACTTGATTGTTTCAATAAATCTTTTTGAAATTGAACATGATGTGGAACTAGAAAATTTATCAAAAAGGTTGAATCAAGTTAGACCATGGAATTAAATAGGTTTAACCGGATGATGATGCCATAATTTTTTAGCTAATTAATCCAAGATAGTGAAGAAAAGTGGTTGAATCGACCGATCTAACCAGTATAAATAAAATCATATGTAAAATACAAATTTAAATGTCATTCAAATTGTTCAATAAAATCATAATATACACACAATGCTTATGTTGTATCTTAAAAGTGGTGCCCACCATATTCGAGCGAAGGATAATGCTCGAGGACACAATTATGGTCCGTCTAAGGGATATAACATCGCCAAATACAATATGCTCCTTCCTTGAATAGAAGTGGGTCTTCCCATTAGCAGAAATGGATAGTAGACAAGAACTTATCTATCTTGATTATCATTCAATCTTTTGGAACCACACCATAGACAATGAAGTTTACAATATCGACATACCAAGGGAGCAAATCAATGACCAGAATCGATTCATCAAGAAAGGTGTCTGTGATGGGCGCACTACTCAGTGGAGGCCCTTGATGCTCAATTCGAGAGAGGTAATATTCTACCACATTTTGAACCTCCAGCTTTTCATTGATTTCCAAATGAAACTCCTAGAGGAGAAGGATCCATCTGATCAGTCTAGGCTTAACATCCTTCTATTGTAAGTATCGGATAGCAGAGTCATTAGTGTAGGTGGTGACTTTCGATCCAAGCAGATATGATCTAAACCTCTCAAGGGTGAATACCACAACCAACAACTCATTCATTGTGAAATTGTAATTTCTTTACGCCACATCTAATGTGTTGCTGGAATAGTGAATGGAATATGGCGCCTTTTCTTTCCTTTTCCCAAAACAGTCTCAACTGCAAAATTCGACACATATGTCATGATCTCAACAGGGAGAGATCAATGTGGCGGCAATAGGATCGGAGCTTGAGTGATGAGCTCCTTTAGCTGATTAAATGATTTGCTGATCGGCATTGAATTCAGTCTCCTTGCACAGTAATTCTATCAGAGGTCGGCAATGCCGCCGAAGTTATGAATGAACCTCCTGTAGAATCTTACATGCTCCAGGAATGACCTCACATTTCTGACTGTCTGAGGTGGCTCCAACTTTTACAATCACGTCCACTTTCACCAAGTCAAATTCCATTCCACGTTTGGAAACGATATGGCATAGCACAATCCCTTTTGTGACCATGAAGTGGCTCTTTTCTTAAGATAGCACAAGATTAACCTCATGACATTTCTAAAGTACTTTGTCCAGGTGCTCAAAATATGAATCAAAATTGTCACCATACATGTAGAAGTCTTCCATAAACACCTCAAGTAAACTAGCTACTATCTCGACAAAAATCGCAAGCATACATCTTTGAATGTAGCCGATGCGTTGCACAGTCCAAAAGGCATTCTTCTGAAAGTACATGTGCCAAACATGCAAGTGAAGGGAGTCTTCTCCAGGTCCTCAGAAGTGATTGTTACTAGGATGTACTCAAAGTACCCATCCAGAAAACATTAGAACTTCTTTCCAATACTTGATCAATGAACGAAAAGCGGAAGTGGTCCTTCTTGGTTGCTGCATTAAGACGGTGGTAGTCAACACATACATGCCGCGATGTCGGTACCTGAGTAGAGGTTTCCTCTCCTCTGTCATTTTTAACCACAATAAGGATTGATTCCTTCAGAACTACATGCGAAGGGCTTACCCATTTCGAGTCGGAGATGGTGTAAATAAATCCTGCATCACACCATTTCATGATTTCTTTCATGACAACATCCCTCAGATTTGAGTTTATCCTTCCTTGGAATTCTTGGGATGGTTTGGCATCTTCTTCAAGAAAAATATGGTGTGAGCATGGTGCGAGCATAGAGCAAGATTTATCCTGCAGAGGTTTAAGACGTGCCAATGAAGTGCCTTGCGGTTTCTCTCTATAATTGCGAGAAGTCAAGATTCTTGATATGGGTGTCGATTATGACCGGATACATGTTTTATGCACCCACAAGTAAAGCATACTTGAGACCTGCCAGAAGTGGCTTTAATTCAAGTTCTGATCTGGCCTTCTTCTTGGTTACTTCTAGCACTATGCAGGTAGGTAAATGATCTACCAATGACCTTGGTGGTGCTCACTTCAGGGGCTCATTGGTCTACTGACAATGTGTCGAACTGATCTACAGTAAGTTCGTCATTTTCAGGATGGAATGAATCATCTAAAGTGAAGAGATGCATTAGCAAATTGGATTTTGTCTCCCAAGTGTCATCGAAGCTTGTATCGACTGTGCTTTCTTAGTCCTCCTCATGGGAGAGGATGTCCTTGGTCCAAATGTCGTTCAAAGAGAGTTCTATATCTCAGATTTCTGCAATAAAATCGCAGTATGCTTTAGGTGGTGTTGCATGACTTTTGTCAGATACTACCTTTGTCTTTCTTAGCATGTCTATTGTAATTCTATGATTGCTCGAGCTGAACATTATTTTGCCAGACTCGTAGTCAACTACGACCTCTACACTATGCAGGAAAGGTCGTCCAAATATAATGGGGATCTAAAGTAAGGGTGCAGGAGATTCCCTATCAAGGACCACAAAATCAATTAGAAATTGCATGTCATGCACATTTACCACAACATCTTACAACAAACCTCAGGTTTGTTTGATAGACCGATTCGCAAACTGTAGGATCATGTGTGTTTGCTATAATCAACCCAGCCCAAATTCTTGCAGTAATGAAGAGGGCAAGAGGTTGATGGAAGAACTACTGTCAAGAGAGTCCGCTCGAAAACTTAGTCTAATATCTTGAATCTTATTAAAGGTGCTCATTATCTAGCTTCATTAAAGGGAGATTGCTGATGGTTGCGATTGTTGCCATGGTGAGGACAACCTTCTCTACCTACCAGCATATGTTGTTATGTGTTGAACGACGCTTGTTTGTACATGCCTCTTTCAAAACTTCTTCACAGTGGGCATGCATTTCATGGCTTTCATCAATGACATCTCAACAGTCAAATTATTAAGAATATCCACAACTCCATGGTCATATAATACACTTTTTCTTTTTTGCCTTTTTTTTTGGATTTTTCGAATGCATCAGCAAAAGTAATATTTACATTACTGAAATTAGAAGTAGTATTCTTAAAACAAGATTCTTTTCCACAAAATTCTGTACATCCGATTCGCAAAAAGGTTTAAATGCTGGAAGTGAATATTCTGCTACTAATGGACAAGAAAAATGTACGATCTCTGCTCTGTCAGATGGCATTGGATCGGCTTATGTTGCTGGCTCCTTTGTAGTTGGCACAACTTAACTTTGACGGAGATCATTTTTTGGTCATTTTTGCATTTTCTGGATTTTTTATCTTTTTGCTGGTGAATTTGAGAATTACTGGCAGCTGGCTTAGCCCCTCCTCCTTCTTCTTCCTTACTCGAACCTGTGCTTGCACGATTGATGCAGAAGATATCGATTCACCTGGTAAAGCTTGATTCTTCAATATGATGGTGGTAGGTGGAGGCAAGGTCCTACCGCTCCTGAGAGTGATAACATTAGATAAACCAAAGTTACAGTCATCTGACATTACATGCATAGACAAGACATTACATTTTACATGCTCTCTTCACTTATAATTATGGGGATTAGCTTCGACTTGCGTCGGAATAGGAGTTTTGGTGGCGGTCAAGCCGTCGAGCTTCTTTGCCATTTATGCTAGACCCTTTACAAGTTGGGTCATGCAATCAAATGTAGGGTCATTAGAGCTACCTAAGAAGTTTCAGCGTGCAGACCACACTGTTGCTGATGGTTGGGGGACTGAGACTGAGACTATTGATGGTGTTGAGCAGGAGGAAGATGACATTGTTGATACGAGGGAGGGGAATACTCCTACTGACCAAACACATATTGATGACACAACTGTTGATGGTGGTACTACGGTTGGGGCCGAAAGGATTATCTCCAGTTACCTTGATATTATAGAGACTGGTGATTCTGGAACAATGGCTAAGGTTGAAAGCATTGTCAATAACAACTTCCTTGAGCTTGGTGGAAGTCTGACTGGTTGGTGGCTGGCCCTAGTGTTGTCCCGCAAGACGGTCAGCTATGGATCATTTCTCCGTACACCGTTGACTTCCTTAATCAGTGGTGGAGGTGGAAATGCTGGATCGGAAATTTGGAGATAGTCTGGCTAGTAGACCACCACATGTTGCTGCAGCAGGGCATACTCAAGTTCTTGCATGCAGTACATGTGCTGGATCACAGGCCGCTGCAGAATCGGCTAAGGTTGGTGTGGAAGTGAGGGCTCATCTTTCTTCTCAGCAGGAGTCTCCGATGATGGTGCTCACCAATAGCTCCAACTGCTTGGTGATTTGTGATGACCGTCCTGACCACTAGGGTATAAGGTGCTAAATGGTCGTTGCGACCCAAGCAATCAGGCTCGATCAATCAAGAAAAAGAGACCACCAATATAAAAATCAACTCGAAAATCAATAGCGGTCTTGCTATTATTTTAACCTGGTATAGCGACCAGGGTCGAACACAAGGAGCACGTGATGGCCTTGCGGCCAACGAAGTAGTCAAAAATAGAACAAAAGAGAAGAAAAGAGTATTTTTGGTGGTTTTTAGGGTTTTATATTTTTTTTTGGATTTTTAATGAATTAAGAAACTAAAGAAAACAAGTTCACAAGGCAACTCAACTATTTATTTAATTCATCAAAAATCAGTCAAAATTCCAATAAAAATATTTTGTGTGTTTTATGTTTTTTACTATTTTTGTTGAATTTTTGGGATTTTTCTGATTTTTATTTTATTTTTTAAAATCAAACAGAGCAAGAAAATAAAGGGACTGTCCAGCCGAGATTAAGGGACCTAAATAAAATATCTAGAAATCCTCTATAAGCCTGGAGGTAATATTCCTGTATAGATAAAGAAACAAGGAAAATTTGAGCACCTTAATTATTGTTTTTGGATTTTTAGATTAATTATTAGAATTTTTATGCGTTTTCAGGTGTTTCTCAATTTTTATGAGTTTTATGTAATGAAAAGTAGCCAAAATTGGCTAGAAAGTCAAGGAAGCCAAAACAAACAGTTGCTGATTTTTTTGTAATTTTTAGATAAGTTTTACTATTTTTTTGTTATTTTTCAAATCAAACAGTAAAGAAAATACATGTTTTTGAATTTTTAAAAATATCAAACAGTGTCTAAAATGTCTCCAAAATTTATAGAAAATTTTATATCATGGCAGGAGCCAAGTTTCCAATTTTCGTCAAATTTGGAGTTGATTTTTTTATTAAAAATAAACACAAGGGCACAGTACCTAGGGACCTAAACGCAAATAGTGAAAGTCCTGGGGGGTCCGGTGCAAAAATCCCAAGAAATCACGTGCGAAGTACGTGTCTGGGGCACTCAGGGACCTATTTGCAAAGAAAATAAGTTTTTGGGCTAAATAATAACAAGTATTAAAAGCCCAGGGAACTTAATGCAATTTACCCACAAAAATAACACACATGCGCAAATAAACCACGCAGAGGGGTATCAATGCAAATATCTAAAAATATTTCTTCATCACATAACAACTCAGATCTACAGGATAGAACATGCAAATATCCCAAAAGTCACGTGTCGAAGCACGTGTCCACAACACACATGGGTATAAAAGCAAATACAATAAAAGTCAAGGTCTACTATGCAAATTACCCTACTGAAATAAACGTTTTAAAATATTTACAGGACTAGAAAGTATATGCAAAAAAACTAGAGGGGGCTAAGAGATATTTACCCCTTATTAAATATCGAGGGCTGGATGTGGCGCCACGTGGCTGATCGGACGGTGCTGGAAGGGTGGCGCCTCTTCTAAGAAATCCCTCTCGGATGGCTAAGGATCTGCCACGTATCAGATTTGACGGTGGATGGTAGTGGCTAAACCCTTCGTCTGGATCAACGGTGATGAGGATGCCACGTGGGGTGATCAACGGCTGGGGAACGAGGGCTCCTCTTCGCTAGATGAGCGGTCCGGATCAAGTCCCCTAAAGATCAAACGGTGAAGGCTCCTCGCAGGTGGATGGCTCTGATCGAATCTGGGCGAGTGGGCACGATCGGACGGTGTTGGAAGGTCGAGGAAGAATAATGGCCGGCGACCATCGTCGGCCCGCTGCGCGCGCTCCCGGCCTCCTCGTGGGAACCTGATGATCGGAGATGAATAGTCGTGGCCTTCCGCGTCCAAGGGTGATCTCCGATGGCCCAACGGAGCTCCGAGGAGCTCAGGCGGAGCCTGCGGAGCTCAAGATGCTGCTCCAAATGGTCCAAGCCCTCAGATGGGCTCGGATGTTCCTACAAAGCACATCAGCAGACTCGCGGGTCGAGGGCAAAGTGCCTCGACCCCGTTAAGAGGGGTGACGGTGGTCGGTGAGGCGGGGCGATCGAGCTCCGGCGATGCGACGGCGGAGGAACTCGAAACCCCAGCTCCTGTGCGAGCTGGGTTGAATGGAGGGGCGTAGAACGTGCGTGGGAAGAAGGCGAGCATGATGGTACGGTCCGATGATCGAATGGAAGGTGGGGGTGACCGGAATCAATAATGAACGGGAACGACGAGATTTGGGGGAAATCGAAAATTAAAGAAATAGAGAGGGAGAAGGAGCTACCTACTGGTTGCTGTCGACTGTGGGTGAGCTTAGGCAGCTGTGGGTCGTCGCCTCACGGGTCGTCGAGGCCCGAGGCTCAAGCTCCACCTCTGGGCGGAGCACGGCGGTTTAGACTCACGGGATCGATGGTCCGATCACCTTCTCCTCTCTTCGACACCACCGACGGAGAGCTGTCACCTCAGGGAAGGTGGTGGAGGTCACGGGACTGAAAGATGGGAAGCCAAAGATGGAAGAATAGGGTGGCGGAGCTCGGCTTATGTATGGGTACAGGTCCGGCTAGGGTTGGTCGGGTAGGGCTGCGTGAAGCGCGGATCCCGATGTGGATACCTGATAACTCGGATTTTGCGAGGGTCAAAATAGTCCACACAAGGCGGGACTACAGTGTCGCTGAGCGACCGCTCACGAAACCCGAATTAATCAACAATTAACCCACAACAGATAAATCAAACAATGAAAGTAAATGTGCGGAGTTAAAATTTATTATAACTCTACAACAAGATGTGTATAGGTGCAAGTATTGTAGAGGTCGAACACAGGGAGCAGACAGGTAGAACGGGGCACAAGTGCACAAAATGTGTATGAAAGTGATCAAGTGTCTATTGTGCTAATTTTTTTTGTGGGTTTTTAATTTTATATTTTTTATTTAATTTTTAATTTTATATTTTTGTATTTTGATTTTTAATTTACTGATTTTGTGTTTTTTTTTATATTTTATATTTTTTTTACTTTCTTTTTTTCAATATTGGAATATAAAAGGAATGTAATAAAGGGGAGAAAGAGATATTTATAAAAATAGATAAAAATGCTCAAAAATAAGGAAATAAGGTCTTTTTGGTCTTTTTATACTTTTTTACTGTTTTTGTGATTTTTGGGTAATTTTTAGAATGTTTTTGGTATTTTAAATTATCAAAATAAAGAAAACAGTGAAGAAAATACAAAACTGAAACTAAAATGGAGAAATAAAATAGCAAACAGTAACAAAAATTCTCCAAATTAATTTTCACTTAAAGATAATAAAACAAAGAAAATTAAGGAAAAGAAAACACTATTTTTGGATTTTTTATGAATTTTATAAATTTTTATGAAGGTTTTTAGAGTTTTGCAATTTTTAGGAGTTTGGTTTTGTATTTTTTTAATGATTTTTGGTCTGGAGCTAAGTCAAACTAAAAGACACAACATATATTTTTTTGGGAATTTTCTGGAGTGTTTTTATATTTTTTAGTGATTTTCTAATGCAAACAGTGCTGAAAATGGCTATTTTTGAATTTTTATAAATAATAAAATGCAATATTTATGAAAAATAAAAATATAGCGTTAATCTACTATGCAACAGAGGCTTAAGTTAATTTTTGTAGATTTTTTTGGGTTTTGTAGATGTATGCAAAAATTAGAAGAAGAGCACAACAATGCAAAGCCTGACAGGGGCTTTTTCGCAATAGTCAAAAGGTGCAGGGGCTGATGTGCAAAACTCTCACAAAATAATATACTAAAGCAAATAGTTCTGGACTATACGCAAATACAAAAAGCCGCAGGAGCTACCTCGCAAAATCTCCAAAGGCGCGTGCAAGAGCACGCGCACTGGCAGGGACGAAGTCGCAATTATCAAAAGTAATGAGGGCTTCAATGCAAAATTCCAAACATTTATATACTATAACCTATTGTTTTAATACTAACAGCAAATAACCGAAAACACAGGGGGCCACCCTTGCAAAAACGCCAAAGGTCACGTGCTGTGCACGCGCCTGGCGGGGGCAAACCTGCAATAGTGTAAAAGATCGGGGATATGTTTGCAAATTTGGCAAGAAAATAATACAGCAGCTGAAAGTTTGCAAAGTAAATAGTAATTACAAAAACCGGCGGGCTATACTTGCAAAATTCCCACCTAGGCGCGGATCCGACGGTGGCCTTGATTTCACTTAACACACGTGTCGCCTTCCAGGCCCGCGATGCCCCTTCGGATGGACGGACAGGATTAGATCGAATGGAGGGAGATCAACGGCCGTGGTTGCGCGGCATCCGACGGTCCTTATCAAAACTGGGCTAATCTTTAATCCGACGGAGGAGAGGGGAGTCGTAAGAACAGGGAGGAACTCGCGGAGGAGCGAGTTCTCCCAGCTCCGATCCTCCGCCCCCGCGGCTCGATGACGCTTCAGAACGCCCGAGAAGGCTGCTGGGGTGACCCTCAGGCGAGCGACGACCTCAAAACGGCGCGGAGCGCGCCTACAGGTCGCCGGGACGTGGGGAAACGGTGCCGCCCCAAGTAGCAGCTCCAGGCCGTGCAGCCTTCTCCAAAAACTGACCCTGATGGGGTCCTTCGGGCCTCCAGGACCTGCGCGTGAAATACAAGTAAGAAAAAGGGGTCCTGGGGTCTCAGGCAAGTGGTAACGGGTGAGGAAATGTCGGGTGAGGGTTCGTTGGAGCGGAGCTCCGACGAGCTTTGAGGAGCGGGTGTGGAGCGAAAACACAAAGAAATCTAAACGAAAATACAAAGGAACTACAGCAGAGACGGTTAGTGACAACGAAAAGGAACAAAAACACCTCGACTTGACCGGAGCCAAGGAGACGTGAACCTCACGGCCGAGGTTGGCCGAGGATGGTGGAGACCGCTTGACAACCGCCAAATCACGCCGCGAGGAGGCTGGAGGAGCTCCTGTCACCAGCTCCGGTCCAGAGCACACCTCAGGGATGAAGAAGATCGGTCAAAAAGGGTTCAAAAATTGGAGGATGGAAATGGGTTGTTTTTGAATGGCTGGTCGAGGAGCGTACTTCGAGGGAAGATCACGGGTGCCACAGCGATCCGATCCCCGAGATGATGCATGGGCGAGCTAGGTGGATCAGAGGGCTACAAGTTTCGTGAAGACCGCGACCCCAAACGGTGAAAGATGAGGCCGGGAAAAATCCGCGAAATCCAAGAAAAATACGTTCTGACACAGCCCAGGTGTTGGGCAGAGAGTTGACCGAGGTCAACTCTCCTAGCCCCCTGGTTGGTCCACGTGGACCAACCAGGAAAAACCTGGGAAAAAAGAATTGTAAAATCAAATTAAAATATCAAACGATTTTATTAATTTTTGATTATAAAATAAAAAATGTTTATTATTTTATGAATTAATTTATGGTGATTTTTATTTATTTTTATGGAGTATATTTTTACAAGTTTGCATTTATACCCTTATAGGTATCTATATCTATATATTTAAGTATTTTATTTTTATTTAGGTATTTTATTTTTATTATTTTTATTTAGTATTTTATAAAATTATAGAATACTTTTATTTACACAAATATATTTTTATTTTATTTTTCTGACTTATTTTGTATATTAAATAAAATATAAATATGTTTGTATAGGTATATGTATAGGTAATGTATCTATGTCTTTTATTTTTAAGTATTTTATTTTTGTTTTTATTTAGATTTTTATTCTCATTTTGATGTACATTATTATTATAAGTATTATTTACAACATTATAAAAATATAAAAATAATAAATAAATAATAAATTGAATATTTTAATATGTACAAGTATACAATGTGGGTCCAAAAGTCAACTTTCAAACCGTAGCTCCGCCAAATGCGAAACCACCGCCATTAATTAGATTATTTTCTTCTATATACAATTAAAGGTGAGTACGCTGCATTTGGAGTTTTTATTTGTGAGATACGGGTCTGGGAAGTTGGCATTCTGGATTTTTATTCAGACCATAACTTTTTATCTGTACATTATTTTTCTGTGAAATCAATTTTGTATTTTTCTTTATAAAATTATCTACAACTTTCATGTACAAAGTTTCTTTATTTGATGTATAAAAAGTGGAACCAAAAATAGGCCCCAAAAAATGAATAAAGAATGAATAAAATGTATAGGTATTTTATCTGTGTTTTGGCCCTTATCTCCCCCTACTTTATTCCTTGTCGACCTATTCATCAAGATGCCTAGGTCTCGGGGTTTCGGGTCATAAAATATTTACAATATTTTATTCTTTTTCTTTTCTTTTCTTTATTCTATTATTTTGGCTTTAAAAACCGCTTTTTATACAATATTTACACACATATGCATGAATGCTAAAATGCCTATATTAAGCCTATTTACGCGCATTTACTAGGGTTTTTAAGGCCAAAATGATAGAATAAAGATGATGAAACGTGGATTCATCATCCCCCTATACTTGCCTTTGCTAGTCCCTAGCAAACACTTATGCAATAAGTGCAGAAAAAGAAAAATAAAGAAAAGAAAAAGAAGAAAGGTGGACTAAACTTGATTATCAAACTTGTCTTCACAAAATCAAAGTTTGGAGCTTAAGTCGAACCTTTGGAATTTTAGTGCGGGCGGAACCTTAGTGAGAACCGTGTTTGAAATCCAACAGTCCTTGAGAGTCCCAAAACTCTGTCCAAGTCTCCTTAATAGCCAGGTCAGAAATATCTCAATTCATACGCAAACCCTTACGACTATGAATCTGACTCGTACAGTGTAGGTGATGGTGGCTCTCCCCAACTAGAATGACAAAGAAACTGACTTCTCCAGTACGACAACCCAATGATTCCCCAATCCAGCAACTCCATCCTCGAGGAGCGGGGTATTCCCTTCTAAGTTCAAGTGGCAACCAGCTCAAGAGGAGGGGGTGAAGAGAAGAATGGATGGTAGCCAGTGTAGCTACCTATCCTTGGATGCAAGACCAGTGTAGTCAAGTCATCCTGCTGCAGGCTCACATGATATGACTTTGGAACTCAAGCTTGCTTATTGACTTTACAACATATGTACATACTTTGCAGGCTTTTTATTTTTGTACATGCCTGAACTCTTTTTTTTTTTTCTCTTTTTTTTTTTTTTTTGAAATACTATTCACAGCAGCATTTACATAAAGAGTTTTTCCTCTTGAGCCAATAGACTATCCCTCTTTTGAAGCTTTATCGCAACCCACAGCCTCCTGTCTTTAGACTTCCTAATCACTGGACGAGTTGGGGTGCACTTCCCTCCCTAGAGGAGGACAAGTGTTTCCACTTGTGTGCGTCTCATACCGGCAAATCCAATCCCCTCACCAATCCAACTGAGTTGAGCCATGTGAAAGGTGCAGGTGTCCAAGTTAGGTCATTATCAACAAGAGTCGTGCGTGTGCTCCGAAATACTCTACTTAGGCAGTCAAGAATCCATTGAACCAAGT
The DNA here is from genome assembly GCA_037367405.1 of Ottelia alismoides. Taxonomy (NCBI): domain Eukaryota; kingdom Viridiplantae; phylum Streptophyta; class Magnoliopsida; order Alismatales; family Hydrocharitaceae; genus Ottelia; species Ottelia alismoides. The sequence continues at coordinate 713,702 of JAZKJV010010649.1, forward strand.
CCCGTAATCCTCAAAGAATTAAGTCAACTAGACCTGAAGTACCTCAAACCCAGTTCCTATAAGGTTCCTGTTATTAGGTATATTTTAAGGTCCAATCAAGCTCCAATCTTCGGATTTTACTTAGACTTGTTCAACTATCAAACTCAATCCGAAAAATGCGAATGCTATGCAATGCAATGCAGAAAATATTTTTGTGATGCAATTTTCAAGATTTTGAACTTTTTATGGGTTTTTGAAAAGATGATGCATGCAAGTGCAGATGCAATTTTTTTGTATTTTTCAAAAAGATTTTTCAAGTGTTTTTGGATTTTAATTTTGCAAATGTTTTTGGGATTTTTGAAAAGAAAAAGATTTTGGCTAAAAACTAGGTGAAAATATGTACACGGGAGTGCTTCTTTATATGAACAAGAAATGGATTTTAAGAATTTACAAGGGTAAGTGATCAATTTTATACATATATACATATAGTGGATTTTGGTGTGATGTGTATATTCCTCAAACTTATTTGAAAACAATTTACACACGGTTTTTGAAAACTATAGTCCAAAATAGTTTTTACAAACATTTTACACACATTTGAAAATCATTTTGCAAAGGTTTTCAAAACAGTATATATAGGTTTTTCAAATCATTTTTGCAACCATTTTTCAAACCATTTGCAAATCATTTTTCAAACATTTTATTTCACACAAAGAAAATAAATTTTACAAACCACACATTTTACACAGGTTGAAAACATGAAACAAAATATTTTCAAAATAGTTTTCAATAGATGTTCACAAAGTTTTTCAAACTATTTTTTAAACATTTTGCAAAAAAACATTTTCACCTGATTTATTAATCAGTTGCTACAAAAAGAATTTGAGGAATAATCACATCTTTTTATTAAGGATTTTTAATGAATTTTAAAGAATTTTTAGCCATATTATTAGGAAAATACGAAAGTACGAGTTATGGCTAAAGTATATACGTAGTATATACGACCCCCCTATACTTAGCTTGAGCTATGTCCTCATAGATCGGAGAGAAAAGAGAAGACATAACTCGTACTAAGTATAGGCAAGACTAAAGAATAAATGAATGAATCAATGAGAAGTTGACCGTCCCCCCTATACTTAGGATCAAATAATCCTAAGTATAGCAGACTGTACACAAAGCAGGGAGGGTCAAGGGTGGGAATGAACAGATCGTACTCAGGTTGTCTCCCCCTATACTTAGGGTAAGATATCCCTAAGTATAGACAAGAAGAGGAGACAATGGAGAGGATCGAAAAGAATGGAGAAACTCGGGGTGCACACCCCCCTATACTTAGGACAAAGTACGTCCTAAGTATGGAAAACTGTCTACAAGGGCGACACGTTTTTGATAGATGAAGAAGATAGACAAGGAAAAGAAGAAAAGAAGAAAAGAAGAAAAAGAGATGAAATTAGAAGAAGAGATTGTGAGGATGTACGCATCACTCCCCCTATACTTAGGGTGAAAGAAGCCCTAAGTATAGGCAACGACAGGAGCGATGACACAGAACGATGAAAGAACACTCGGCTCGTCCACCCCCCTATACTTAGGACAAAGTGCGTCCTAAGCTAGGCAAACACGAGAATGGGAGGACGAGCAATACGGAAGAGAGACGGAAGTACACAACACGAATGTACAACAGGATGGATGTACAGATGATCAAGAAGGTTGAAAGCGAACCTTCTTGCGAGACCGCTGAGGAATGGATCTGGTGTGATGCAGGTCGACATCGGGGTCCATAGTGGACGAAAGCCGATCAGGGTCGACGGGGTGTAAGTCCTCAGGGGCCCTAGGGTGTGAAGGCACAGACGGAGTAGTGGAAGAAGTATGACTAGGTCCGGCCTTGGGAGTCTCGCTGATATCAAAGTGGAATGGGACGAACTCATCATCATCGGAAGTGGTGTACTCGGAGTCGTCCTGCGAGGTGTTATCCAGGTCAAAATCAAAAGGCACGAACTCATCGGTGGAAGTAGTCGAACTCTGTTCGTCCTCTATAATCTCAACTGGATCGTCTTTTTCATCAAAAGGTCCGAATCTCTGAAGAAAAGCAACAAAATCAAATTCGGCCTTAGTCTCATCAGTATCTTCATGGACAGGAGCGGACTCATCAGTGGAAGTAGTCAAAGCATGTCCGTCCTGTATAGTTTCTATATCTGCCCTCCGCTCAATGGTATCGATCGTGTAAATCCCGCGGATGTCATCAATACAACGCCAAGTCCCAGAAGAAGGAACGTCGAGGTCCATGCTTTCCAAGTTTTCCTCAACCGGGAGGAATTCTCGGGTCTCAGTGGAATCCAATAGACAACAAAATTCTCTGATAGTATCATCAAGGTCATGATCCTCGAGGTCAGCCAAGATAGGTGTGGTCACATCAGGTGCAGGTCTCTGGTCGGCAGTGGGTGCGGTGATCACTGCTTCGCCCTCATCAGCAGGACGGAAGCGAATCTCTCCTGATCCGTAATCAATAACGACTCTCGCAGAGGCGAGGAACGGTCGTCCCAGGATGATTGGAGATGGCTCCCCTGTGGCAGTCTCCATGGGCAATACGACAAAATCAACGTGATAGCTCATGCCCTGAATCGAGATGACGGCGTTTTCAAGGATACCCTTCGGCCTCTTGATTGATCCATCAGCAAACTGTACGATCATCCTGGTCTTCTTGAGAGGCCCTAGGTGAAGAGACTGTACCAGCGAGAAGGGTAATATGCTAATCGAAGCACCGCCGTCTAGGAGAGTGCGATCACATGTGTGGTCAGAGATTGTGCAGCTAATGAAAGGTGTGGCAGTGTTCTTCTTCCGAGGAATGGGACGATGTGAGATGGCATGGGCAGTGGCCATGGTCAAGATATGACGCTCAGATCTGCTCCTTCGCTTTCTCTTCTTGGGGAGAGGAGCAGATGAATCGGTCATGGCCTGCTGAAGTGGGGCACGGATAATCTCATGTATGGTGGCCACCACTTCGGGTTCAGTCAGCATTTTTTTGAATTTTTGGACTTCCTCCATACAAGGGAGGAAGTCGGAATCAACATCTACACGAGGCCTGCCAAGAGCAGTCTGTACAGCGGCATCCTCGGGGTCAAAGGTGGGACCGGGTGTGAATGTATGTGTGGACCAAGGATCTGGCACTTGGTCACTCTCCTCACAGTCTGACTCGATCGTGTGTCTCCTGAAATCTTTTTGTGTTTTTGAATTTTTCTCATTTTTTTGTATTTTGGGCGATTGCAAGCTCTCATGATAATCCTCAAATGATTCCATATCCTCAAAGACTGGAGCGGCATTCTGGTTCTTATTTAAACTAGTAAGATCAGTGATCCTCGAATTCATATGCTCCATCATCTGATTCAAAGTCTCAAGTGTGGATACCATGAAAGGTGACTCCAAAATCTCAGAATCGGTTGAGTCGAATGTGGGCGGTGGGTGTGGACAAAAATCACATTCCAGATCGGGATACTCAAGGAAGAGCGGGTTGTCGAAATGTGTAGGTGATGGTGGTGGAAATGACTGGTGAAGGTCAAAGTCCGGATCCTGAAATAGTGGGTTGGTCGGATATGTACAAAAATCAGGAGCAAAGTCCTCCTGGAAAAAGTGAGGTGGACCGGCTGGAGTGAACGAATGATCCGCAAAGTCCGGATAAAATACGCTCCAGTCGGCCATCTCGAAACAAAGGAAGAATGATCGGGAGAGCACGACGGTCAAGTCAAGAGAGTGGAGAAGAAGGCGCAAATGCGCAGCGGCGATCTAGGACACACAAACAATCACAAGCAAAAATGAAAACAAGTCAAACCCTCAATTCACCTACTCAACTCGGTAGAGACCGCAAGAGCGGTCTTTTTATCTTGTCGGTTTTAGAGTTAGGTGAGAAGTCAAAGATTGCACACACACTTAGGGGCTTGATGGGATTTGGGCACTAATCCTTAAGGTGTGCGTGAGCAAATAAAACGAAGACAATGAGGGGATTACTCGCCCCAATACAAGATTTTTCTTTTTGATCGGTTTTAGGGTCAAGTAATATTAGCAGTCCCAATTTTATTGATTATCACTTTTTTTTGAATTTTTAGTGAGTAATGCACGAGCCTAACGAGGATTCAATTTCACTTAGCACCTAGGTGATCAAAATCAGAGGGAGAGTCGGAAAAGCAATGCAAGCGGCAAATAATGATGGATGCTAAAGCGTAAATGCTCACCTTGCCTCCAGCACTCTACATGCAAGGATGCTCAGCAGAATTGAAACCTATCTATATGCAAATGCAAGCCGATGAAATCGCCCTAAGTTTCAGAAATTGCTATTAGCGGGAAGCACCACAAGTCGACCACCAATCCTCAACCCTGGAGTCCGGTCTTGGCTTACCCCTCCTCTTCTCGACACACTCGAGTTCAGGAGTAGCGCTTGATAGGGCTCGCTCACGGCACACGGGTTAGAAGATGACGACGCGACTGTTTAAATTTGACTAAGTCCAAACGATACTATAGGAGCATGCAAGGTATTAGGTGTTTGGCCTTAGTCTATCGCAAGCAATCCTAGAACTAGGGGCTCAATCACACAAAAGAAAGAAAATCGAAAAACAAAACAAAATAAAAAGAATGCGAGAAAAAGCCGACAAAAACCGCGAGAGCCTCCAAGTGAACAATCACTTGGAAATTAGGCTCTAAAGTCCAAGTCCGGGGGTACCTGTTTTATTACAATTAATGGTCTCTCTCTCACTTAAATTACAAAATACAATGCAAGAAAATAAATGCTAAGAAATTGTCCTGCAAAATCCTCCCAGTTCTTCGTGCTCAGCTAGAGCCGCTTCACGTGGGTGCCAAGGTGCTCCAAGAGGGGCTCCTCCCTCGATCCACGTACCTCGCACGGAATCCAAACAAGGAGAGTGGTTAGACAATTCACAAGATATATCAAAAATAATGCAAAATAAAACAAGCAGAAATAAAAGCCGCGAAAATAGACAATAAATCACAATCACAAACAAGACCCGAACTACGCGCTGTTGCTCCCCGGCAACGGCGCCATTTGATAACTCGGATTTTGCGAGGGTCAAAATAGTCCACACAAGGCGGGACTACAGTGTCGCTGAGCGACCGCTCACGAAACCCGAATTAATCAACAATTAACCCACAACAGATAAATCAAACAATGAAAGTAAATGTGCGGAGTTAAAATTTATTATAACTCTACAACAAGATGTGTATAGGTGCAAGTATTGTAGAGGTCGAACACAGGGAGCAGACAGGTAGAACGGGGCACAAGTGCACAAAATGTGTATGAAAGTGATCAAGTGTCTATTGTGCTAATTTTTTTTGTGGGTTTTTAATTTTATATTTTTTATTTAATTTTTAATTTTATATTTTTGTATTTTGATTTTTAATTTACTGATTTTGTGTTTTTTTTTATATTTTATATTTTTTTTTTACTTTCTTTTTTTCAATATTGGAATATAAAAGGAATGTAATAAAGGGGAGAAAGAGATATTTATAAAAATAGATAAAAATGCTCAAAAATAAGGAAATAAGGTCTTTTTGGTCTTTTTATACTTTTTTACTGTTTTTGTGATTTTTGGGTAATTTTTAGAATGTTTTTGGTATTTTAAATTATCAAAATAAAGAAAACAGTGAAGAAAATACAAAACTGAAACTAAAATGGAGAAATAAAATAGCAAACAGTAACAAAAATTCTCCAAATTAATTTTCACTTAAAGATAATAAAACAAAGAAAATTAAGGAAAAGAAAACACTATTTTTGGATTTTTTATGAATTTTATAAATTTTTATGAAGGTTTTTAGACTTTTGCAATTTTTAGGAGTTTGGTTTTGTATTTTTTTAATGATTTTTGGTCTGGAGCTAAGTCAAACTAAAAGACACAACATATATTTTTTTGGGAATTTTCTGGAGTGTTTTTATATTTTTTAGTGATTTTCTAATGCAAACAGTGCTGAAAATGGCTATTTTTGAATTTTTATAAATAATAAAATGCAATATTTATGAAAAATAAAAATATAGCGTTAATCTACTATGCAACAGAGGCTTAAGTTAATTTTTGTAGATTTTTTTGGGTTTTGTAGATGTATGCAAAAATTAGAAGAAGAGCACAACAATGCAAAGCCTGACAGGGGCTTTTTCGCAATAGTCAAAAGGTGCAGGGGCTGATGTGCAAAACTCTCACAAAATAATATACTAAAGCAAATAGTTCTGGACTATACGCAAATACAAAAAGCCGCAGGAGCTACCTCGCAAAATCTCCAAAGGCGCGTGCAAGAGCACGCGCACTGGCAGGGACGAAGTCGCAATTATCAAAAGTAATGAGGGCTTCAATGCAAAATTCCAAACATTTATATACTATAACCTATTGTTTTAATACTAACAGCAAATAACCGAAAACACAGGGGGCCACCCTTGCAAAAACGCCAAAGGTCACGTGCTGTGCACGCGCCTGGCGGGGGCAAACCTGCAATAGTGTAAAAGATCGGGGATATGTTTGCAAATTTGGCAAGAAAATAATACAGCAGCTGAAAGTTTGCAAAGTAAATAGTAATTACAAAAACCGGCGGGCTATACTTGCAAAATTCCCACCTAGGCGCGGGTCCGACGGTGGCCTTGATTTCACTTAACACACGTGTCGCCTTCCAGGCCCGCGATGCCCCTTCGGATGGACGGACAGGATTAGATCGAATGGAGGGAGATCAACGGCCGTGGTTGCGCGGCATCCGACGGTCCTTATCAAAACTGGGCTAATCTTTAATCCGACGGAGGAGAGGGGAGTCGTAAGAACAGGGAGGAACTCGCGGAGGAGCGAGTTCTCCCAGCTCCGATCCTCCGCCCCCGCGGCTCGATGACGCTTCAGAACGCCCGAGAAGGCTGCTGGGGTGACCCTCAGGCGAGCGACGACCTCAAAACGGCGCGGAGCGCGCCTACAGGTCGCCGGGACGTGGGGAAACGGTGCCGCCCCAAGTAGCAGCTCCAGGCCGTGCAGCCTTCTCCAAAAACTGACCCTGATGGGGTCCTTCGGGCCTCCAGGACCTGCGCGTGAAATACAAGTAAGAAAAAGGGGTCCTGGGGTCTCAGGCAAGTGGTAACGGGTGAGGAAATGTCGGGTGAGGGTTCGTTGGAGCGGAGCTCCGACGAGCTTTGAGGAGCGGGTGTGGAGCGAAAACACAAAGAAATCTAAACGAAAATACAAAGGAACTACAGCAGAGACGGTTAGTGACAACGAAAAGGAACAAAAACACCTCGACTTGACCGGAGCCAAGGAGACGTGAACCTCACGGCCGAGGTTGGCCGAGGATGGTGGAGACCGCTTGACAACCGCCAAATCACGCCGCGAGGAGGCTGGAGGAGCTCCTGTCACCAGCTCCGGTCCAGAGCACACCTCAGGGATGAAGAAGATCGGTCAAAAAGGGTTCAAAAATTGGAGGATGGAAATGGGTTGTTTTTGAATGGCTGGTCGAGGAGCGTACTTCGAGGGAAGATCACGGGTGCCACAGCGATCCAATCCCCGAGATGATGCATGGGCGAGCTAGGTGGATCAGAGGGCTACAAGTTTCGTGAAGACCGCGACCCCAAATGGTGAAAGATGAGGCCGGGAAAAATCCGCGAAATCCAAGAAAAATACGTTCTGACACAGCCCAGGTGTTGGGCAGAGAGTTGACCGAGGTCAACTCTCCTAGCCCCCTGGTTGGTCCACGTGGACCAACCAGGAAAAACCTGGGAAAAAAGAATTGTAAAATCAAATTAAAATATCAAACGATTTTATTAATTTTTGATTATAAAATAAAAAATGTTTATTATTTTATGAATTAATTTATGGTGATTTTTATTTATTTTTATGGAGTATATTTTTACAAGTTTGCATTTATACCCTTATAGGTATCTATATCTATATATTTAAGTATTTTATTTTTATTTAGGTATTTTATTTTTATTATTTTTATTTAGTATTTTATAAAATTATAGAATACTTTTATTTACACAAATATATTTTTATTTTATTTTTCTGACTTATTTTGTATATTAAATAAAATATAAATATGTTTGTATAGGTATATGTATAGGTAATGTATCTATGTCTTTTATTTTTAAGTATTTTATTTTTGTTTTTATTTAGATTTTTATTCTCATTTTGATGTACATTATTATTATAAGTATTATTTACAACATTATAAAAATATAAAAATAATAAATAAATAATAAATTGAATATTTTAATATGTACAAGTATACAATGTGGGTCCAAAAGTCAACTTTCAAACCGTAGCTCCGCCAAATGCGAAACCACCGCCATTAATTAGATTATTTTCTTCTATATACAATTAAAGGTGAGTACGCTGCATTTGGAGTTTTTATTTGTGAGATACGGGTCTGGGAAGTTGGCATTCTGGATTTTTATTCAGACCATAACTTTTTATCTGTACATTATTTTTCTGTGAAATCAATTTTGTATTTTTCTTTATAAAATTATCTACAACTTTCATGTACAAAGTTTCTTTATTTGATGTATAAAAAGTGGAACCAAAAATAGGCCCCAAAAAATGAATAAAGAATGAATAAAATGTATAGGTATTTTATCTGTGTTTTGGCCCTTATCTCCCCCTACTTTATTCCTTGTCGACCTATTCATCAAGATGCCTAGGTCTCGGGGTTTCGGGTCATAAAATATTTACAATATTTTATTCTTTTTCTTTTCTTTTCTTTATTCTATTATTTTGGCTTTAAAAACCGCTTTTTATACAATATTTACACACATATGCATGAATGCTAAAATGCCTATATTAAGCCTATTTACGCGCATTTACTAGGGTTTTTAAGGCCAAAATGATAGAATAAAGATGATGAAACGTGGATTCATCAATACCCCGACGAGGGTCTCGGATGCAAGGAGAAGAGATAGGACCCAGGGTTTGCGGAGATGGCGAGCGGAACGAGCGCGGGAAAAGAGGAGAAGTTGGGTCGGGCGTGAGATCCGCTGGAGAAGAAGGTCCGCGGAGGGAGTTGACCGGAGGTCAACATCTCCGTGGACCAATGAGAAGCTGCCACGTGGAAAAGATTTGAAAAATCAATTATAAATAGTAAATGGTAGATCTATTAAAAAGTCAAAACATGAAATATTTTTGTTTTAATATTTTCTATTTTTTAGTGATTTTTAATTAATTTTTCAAAGTAAAAATAAGGTATTTATGTAGCAGGGTTATATATAGGTATATATACGATATGGGGTTTTTGATTTTGATTTTTAATTTGTTATTTTTATACAATTTTTATTCCCATTTCATATTTTATTTATTTATATCATAAAATAAGGAATAAAAAGATATTTTTATTTTATTTTTATTATTTATATACATAGGTGAAATAAATACATATGTACATTTATATACATGGTATATTTACAATAATATTTTTGATTTTTAATTTTGTTCTTTTTATTTTGTTTTTGTTTTAATTATTTTTATTTTATTTATTTACACCATAAAGGATAGAATATATACAAGATTTTTGGTAAATTAATTTTATTTATTTATAAAGCTAAATAAATAGGGATGAGTGAACTATATACAAGGTGACTATGTACATGAGTGATGTTTTTGTTTTCTTTTTAATTTTTCTATTTTTATCTTGTTTTTATATTTAAATATATATACAAATATTCGCAAACCTCTTTTAATTTATTTTTGGGAGAAAAATATTTTTATTTTATTTACATAAATATCTACACACATGAGTCCCTATCTCCCTCTACTTTGGCTTTTATGCGGTCAGGCCCATGCTGAGCCCTCCCTTGGGATTAGGTTGCTCAATATTTATTCTAAATATTTCCCTCTTTTTCTTTTTACTCTTTATTCTTTTATTTTTGCACAAAAATATGCTAATTATTAAACTTTATACAATGCATGTTTTTGATAATTATTTGTATTTACATGAATATACATGCATTTGCAAAGGTTTTTGTAGCTAAAATATAAGAATAAAGAGTGATGAATGGGTATTCATCAATTTGGTCCAGCTTATACTGGGTTTGAATCCTTTATTCGATCACAACGAGCTTCTCAAGATGTTGTGACTGATAATGCCAATATTTAAAAGATGACCCCAATGATACTGAGTTTGGAGCTCTCATCTTTCTCTTTCTCTGGGGTTTCTACCATGTGCACTGGCTTTTGGAGGACTTGTGGCGGTCTTTGATATATGTGAGATGAAGATAAGGGGCCTCTCCTTTGGCCATTTCTTCGAAAATTTTCCATACCACACTTCATACTTGTTGAAATGAGATCGTTCGTATGTGGCATCTACTAGTCTTTGACTTTATACATTCAATCTCCTCAAAAAGTGGTGGACCAGGCTAGTCTTAGGTATCTCATGATGGGGCACTTCTTCTGCAGATCTGTAAATTGCTCCCAAGCTTCATGGATAGTTTTGTGGGAGGCCTAAGAAAAGTTGCTAATCTTTTTTCACATCTGATTGAGCCGACCAAGAGGGTAGAACTTGTGAATGTACATAGACTTAAGTTCCTTCCATGTCGTCACAACCTTTCCTAAATGATTGATAATGTATAGGGCCTTATCTTGTTGGCTGAAAGGGAACTCCATCATCTTTAGTGCATGCAACGGAATGTTGGGGTAGTGGGTAGCTCGACAAATGCATGAGAACTACTGCAGGCGATTGTACAACTCCTCATTGGTGTTCCCATGGAATGATGGTAGAGGAGAAAAGAATTGTGGCTTGAACTCACAGTGAGCGTGTACTGATGGGATGAGGATCCACTCGGTCATCTAGATGTCTTCAAGGTTATAGGTCTTTTTCAGTGTAGATTTCTACCTTTCACATTTCGGTTCTTCTTCTTAGTCAGTGTCATCATGGGGTCTGTCTCCTCCTCCTTCCGGTCGGTTCCATAATCATTCAACATGTACAGAAATGTTGTATGGACGAGATCTTTCACTGTCAACTGTTGTTGTATGGCATGTATGGAGGCCAGCAACTAAGCGTTGACTTGGTTCTGGTCAGGTCCCAGACATGACTCTATATGTGGAGGATATTGTATTTACATGAATATACATGCATTTGCAAAGGTTTTTGTAGCTAAAATATAAGAATAAAGAGTGATGAATGGGTATTCATCGCCCCCCTATACTTAACTTTTGCTAGTCCCTTAGCTAACACTTATTTGAAAAAGAAGTGAAAAAGAAATAAAGAAAAAAGAAAAAGAGGGGAATATACATGGATCAAGGTTGAATATTAAACTTTCCTTCATTAAATTGAATTATGGAGCTCGATCAGATCTTTGGATTATTAATGTGTCGGAACCTTATTTAGACTTAAGCTTAAAACTCAACAGCCTCTATGTTCCACCAATCTATGGACAAGACTCCTCAATAAACCAGATCAGAACAAGTCTACATACACCAACTCTAATGACCATGAATCTTTCCATGCTGTGTAAGTGATGTGTATCTCCCCACCTCAGAAGTAACAAAGAAACAACCTCCCCCAACCTGGTAACTCTAATGCCTTGGTCTAGCAACTCTTTCCTCGAGAAGTGGGGTATTTCCTTCTAAGTTCAAGTGCAACCGGCCCAAGAAGAGGGGGAAGAAGTATAGACTTTTGGAAGCTCAACCAGTGTAGCTAAGTCTCCCGCTGCAAGCTTCATGAGATGTAACATGGATACCATAAGCTTTTGCTTTATTTGACTATATACACTCCGGTGGGGTTTTTGAATTTTCAATCCGACCCACCACTTTTTTGGAGTTCTTTTTGCATTTTGCATTTTTTTCAAGTGCCTCTGTACAACATATCTACATGGTGCAGCATATATACAAGAAATTTCCTCTTGAGCCAGTAGACTATCCCTCTTTTGAAGCTTTATTGCAACCCACGGCTTCTGTCTTTAGCCTTCATCACCACTAGACCAAGTTGAGACGCACTTCCTTCACTAGAAGAAGAAGAGAGGTTCCGCCTAGAAGTACTACCCTCATATGCTACCCCAAGCCAAAGGAAATTACCGTGGAGAGCTATGTGTAAGGTGCTGGTGCAAGTCAAGCCATTGTCTCTAAGAGTCATGCGTGTGTTGTTAAGTGTTCTACTTAGGCTCATCAAGATGACATATGCTCATAGCCTAGTGGACTCAAAGAATTAAGTCCTTATGGACCTGAAAAGCCTTAACCCTAAGCCCTATAAGGTTCCTCTTAGAATTAGGTGGATTGAGACCTTAATCAAGCTCCATTTCTCAATTTAATTCCAGGCTAGTTTAAATGTCAACTATCATCCAGGAAAAACTATATACATATATACAAAGATGCTATTTACACATATTTACAATCGTTCAAAATTTTTTGGAAAATGTTTTGAAATCATGAATGGATGAATGCATGAAGTGCAAGTTTTGCAAAAGTATTTACAAACATTTACACAAGATTTTTGCAAACTTTTGATTTTCAAAACATTTTGGAAAAATTTTGTACTATATACATAATTTTGATAAGAAAATATTTACACAAGCTTTACACAAAAGATTTTTGAAAACATTTTTACAAAAATACTTTGTACACTAGCTATGTATGTGCAATAAAAGAATAATTATTTACAAGAAAATTTTTAATTTTTGTGATTTTTAGGGTTTTTAGCCATTTTATTTATTAACACGCTCACACAAAGTACGAGTTATGGCTAAAGTATATATGAAATATATACACACCCCCCCTATACTTAGCTCGAACGATGTCCTCAGAGTGATCAAGAGCGATGAAGAAGACATAACTCGTGCTTAGTAACATGGAAGTGAAAAGGAATGGCTAGATACAGAGATGAATGAATGAATAGAATGAGGAGAACTCGGTGGTTTCCCCCTATACTTAGAATTAAATAATCCTAAGTATAGCAAGCTGTACACGAAGGGAAATCCGAGTGAAGAATGCACAGAGTCTGCCCCCCCTATACTTAGGGTAAAGTATCCCTAAGTATAGGCAGCAAAACTGGGGTAGAAAGAATGAACAGAATACCCGCAGGTCCTACATCCCCCCTATACTTAGGGTAAAGTACACCCTAAGTATAGCATAATCATAAGATAAGAAAAGGGATGTGGGACTAAAGAATAGAGTGATATAGACAACTGGATCTATACAAGTCGGAAGAACAGTGATAATCAGGTGTGAGATGCAATAGATGTGAATCAAGAGACCACATCTCACGCAAAGTGAATAGGGGCAACATCAACGACCCGCGGCTTATGATCTAGAAATGGCTTGAGCCGCTGGCCGTTCACTCGAAAGGTACTCTCAGAAGACAACTCGGATATATCAATGCTACCGTTGTCGTGCACCTTTCTCACAAGATACGGTCCCTTCCATTTGCTCTGTAGCTTCCCTGGAAATAGACGAAGCCTAGCATCAAACAACCATACTCTCTGTCCAGGCTCAAAATGCTTGTGGTTGATATGAGAATCATGCCACTCTTTCACTCTCTCCTTATACTGTAGGCTGTTTGAGAAGGCTATATCTCTAAGCTTCTCCAAGGCTGCTAACTCTGCCCTCCTCTGGTCTCCTACACTATCTGGATCTAAAAGAATCTCCGTGACTGCCCAAAGTGACTTATGCCTCAACTCAACAAGTAAATGGCACGGCTTGCCATAAACTAGGCGAAAGGGAGATGTGCCCAATGGTGTCTTGAAAGACGTCTATATGCCCACAAGACCAAGTCCAAAAGCTGTGACCAATCCTTTCGGTCTGGGCGGACGACTTTCTGCAAAATAGTCTTGATCTCCCTGTTCGTGACCTCGGCTAGACCATTCGTCTGTGGATGGTATGGAGTGGCAACTCGATGGTCTATGCCGAACTCACTAGCAAGTGCCTTCACCTAGTCGTTGATGAAATGAGATCCCCCATCTGAAATCAATACTCGAGGTACCCTGAACCGCGTGATGATGTGTTTTCTCAAAAATCTGCAAACTGTCCTGGCATCAGCGGCTCGGGCGGGGATAGCCTCAACCCAACGACTAACATAGTCAACAACCAACAGAATGTACTCAAATCCCTGACTCTTAGGGAATGGACCCATGAAATCGATGCCCCATGCGTCAAAAACCTCACAGAAGTGAATGGGCTACATCGGCATCATATCACACTGTCCACAAGTGCCCATCCTCTGACAGTCAGTACACCTCTTCACGAACTCGTCAGAGTCCTTGAAGAGAGTAGGCCACCACAAGCCGGATTGGAGCACTTTCTGTGCCGTTCTCCTCCCAGAGTGATGTCCTCCTGCCTCAAGCTTGTGGCAGTAAGTGAGGACGCTATGGTGCTCATCCTGAGGGATGCACCTACGCCAGACACTATCCCCTCCTTCGTGGTAAAGGATGGGATCCTCCCAGTGGTAAGACTTGGCATTCGCGAGGAAGGTCTCAAGCCTCTGTCTGGGCCAACCTTGTGGGACTTTCTTAGCAACAAGAATGTTCACAATATAGGCATACCACGGGAGTGAGGCGATAGCAAGGATCGCCTCATCTGGGAAGGTCTCACAAATGGGATCAATCTGCACAGACTTCTCAGGCTGCTCTAAACGGGAGAGATGATCCGCCACCACATTCTTGACTCCAGGCTTATCCTTAATCTCAATGTCGAACTCCTGGAGTAGAAGGATCCATCTAGTCAGTCTGGCCTTGGCATCCTTCTTTGCCATGAGGTATCAGATGGCGGTATGATCTATGTACAAAGTCACTCTAGATCCAATGATGTACGATCTGAACTTATCTAGGGCGAACACTACTGCTAGCATCTCCTTCTCTGTGACAGTATAATTCCGCTGGGCGGAATCCAAGGTGCGGCTAGCATAGTGGATAGCAAATGGAACTCCATCCCTCCTCTATCCCAGCACATCCCCCACGGCAAAATCGGAGGCGTCCGTCATGATCTCGAATAGGAGAGACCAATCTGGTGGCTGGAGGACAGGAGCCTCAACAATACACTGCTTGAGAGTATCAAAGGATGAAAGACACTTGTCATCGACAAGGAACTCGGTGTCTTTCGTCAGCAGGTCAGTCAACGGTCGGGCAACCCTACTGAAATCACGGATGAACCGCCGATAGAAACCGACGTGCCCCAGGAAAGACCGTAACTGCCGTAAATTGGACGGTGGTGTGAGTTTTCTAATGACATCAACCTTGGCCGGATCATCCTCCATGCCCCTATTGGAGATGATGTGGCCAAGCACCATCCCTTGAGTCACCATAAAGTGACTCTTCTCCCAAGAAAGAACCAAGCGGACCTCAATACATCGCTGGAGTACTCGGTCTAGGCAGTCAAGACAGGAGTCGAATCCGTCGCCGTAAACCGAGAAATCATCCATGAAGACCTCTAAGCACTCCCCTACCATGTCCGAAAAGATCGAAAGCATGCATCTCTGAAAAGTCGCAGGGGCATTGCATAGCCCAAATGGCATGCGTCGGAAGGCGTATGTGTCGAAGGGACAGGTAAAGGTGGTCTTCTCCTGATCCTCAGGAGCGATGGCCACCTGGTTGTAGCCCGAGTACCCATCCAGAAAACAATAATGGCTCTTCCCTGCCAGTCTCTCAATAATCTGATCAATAAAGGGCAGGGGGAAATGATCCTTCTTGGTGGCCTGGTTGAGTCTCCTGTAGTCAACACAAACCCGCCAAGAAGTGGGTACTCGTGTAGCAATCTCCTCTCCAGACTCGCTAATCACTGTAGTGATGCCCGTCTTATTGGGCACCACATGCAAAGGGCTGACCCACTTGGAGTCGGAGATGGGATAGATAAAATCGGCGCTCCACCATTTCGAAATTTCCTTCATAACAACCTCTCTCAGATTTGGGTTCAGCCGCCGCTGGAACTCACGCGACGGCTTTGCCTCATCCTCGAGATAGATATGGTGGGAGCATAGGGCCGGACTAATCCCATGGAGATCTGCTACGCTCCATCCTATTGCCTTGCGAGTCTTTTCAAGAACCTCCATCAGACGGTATTCCTGCTCTCCAGTCAAATCGGCTGAGATAATGACTGGGTACATCTCATGCTCACCCGCAGGGAATCTATAATTCAGCGATGCAGGAAGTGGCTTCAGCTCTGGACAACTGGGTGCTGGCAAATCTGGCTTCGAAAGAAGACACGTGCATGCTGCCAAATCTGTCCAGGAGACTAAAAGCGTACTCTCGCAAACTGGATCTGGAGAAGGCTGCTCAACTGAACTGTCTCTGATCTGCTCGGCATCTACCTCCTCCTCAACTATAGGCTCAGTGGAAATCAGGTCTGGCATATAATCATCACAATCTGCCCACTCAGACTCTGACTTCGAGGGATCTGCATCACACAAGGTGGCATCAGTACCACCAATATCACAAAAATCCGTGTAGCAGTCAAGAACCTGCTCTGCTGCCTCTAAAGTATCCTGAACCAGGAATGTGCTTTCCAAGCTCTCCTCTGCTGTCATCTCTGCATCAGCGGTGTCTGAAAATGAGAGGATGGCCTGTGCTGTTGGGTCTGTCCAAACTGCCTCATCGTCTGTGATCACAAAGTCACAGTCCTGGTGGATGTCTAGCCCTGCATCTGTCAGCTGCTCTGTATCTGAAGTGGTCTCTGAGCATGATCTCTCTCTGGCTCTGCTGTCCTCGGCCGTCTCTATTTGTACACTTTCGCCCTCGACGCGAAAGTATACCTTCCCGCTATCATGGTCGGTCACTGCCTTGGCTGTGGCCAAGAACGGGCGACCTAAAATGATGGGGGTATCGGTCACTGAATCAGGGATCTCCATGTCCAACACTACGAAGTCCACGGGGAATTGCAAACCCTGAATAGTGACGACAACGTCTCGTAATAACCCCTTCGGCCTCTTGACAGATGTATCAGCAAACTGAAGGACTGTCCCGCTCTGTCTGAGAGTGCCCAACTCGAAGCGGTAGAGAAGAGCTGCCAGAAGGAGGTTGATAGACGATCCGCTATCCAATAGAGTACGGTCAAACCTCTGCTCACTGATATGACATCTGACATAAGGGGCAGAATCTAGCCTCTTGGCCGGCAGACGGTTCTGGATCGCGAAACACGTGGCTTTCGTCAGCACATGGATCTCAGAGTGCTGGTTCCTCCTGACTGTGGTCCTGTCACTTAACGAACGCTGAAGAAGGGGGATGTGCTGCAAAGCCTCCTGAAGAGTCAGCTGTATGTGAAAACGGTCTATCATCTGCTGGTTGAACTCTTCCTGATCTCTTTTTTCTTGGATTTTCTGTTTTCTTCCCCTTCCCCATCTGAAGGGCTCTAGGGAAGGGGATCACTGGGTCCTTCTCAGATGAAGGACTAGAAAAGGGTCTAGGCGGTTCGACGACCGGATCCACACATACATCATGCACCACAGTGGGACCAGAAGAAAATAAACCCTTTCCTTTATTCACAGAACTGTTCAGAGATACATCAGGTGAAGGAAAAACAACAGATCTCTCTACATGAACTCTGGTGGCCTCAGTACCACCATCGACTGGCTCAGCTGGAAGACTCACAGCCTCAGTACCGCGCTCTGGCTCGGCATCAGGAGTGGCCTCAGTACCACCTCCTCGAACTGGTGAAACGGCGACGTCAGTACCGCCGGTGGAATAAGCATCCTTGGTGGCATCAGTACCACCGTCATCATCCTCCTCGTCGGGCGCTCTAGGTAGATCCTCATGATGTAGCTCAGACGAGGCGCCGCCTGCTGGCATCCTACCGCTCCTAAGTGTGACAAAATCAGTATCAAACAGATATCCAGTCATATCACCAAATGCATCACTAGGAGTGGTATACTCAGTACAAACTACCAGCTCAGATTTCAGCTTCATCTGGGCAGGGATGGCGGTCTTCCCTCTCACAATGTCCCGCATCTCCTGGCGAAACTCGTCCATCTCCCGTCTGAAAGTAGCCTGCTGATCCGTGAGGAGGCGGGCTATGTCGTCCAAAACAGGGTTCTCATGGGAACCCGACGGGTAGCCTCTCTGGTAGTGAGGCTGCTGGATCTGCTGCTGCTGTGCCTGAGAGGGGTATGAGTGATGCTGCTGCTGCTGCTGGTGAGGCTGCTCACGCCTCCAAGATTGTCCCTGCTGATAAGGACGAGGACCATAGGAAGACTGCTGCTGCTGCTGTGAATGGTACACTGGGGGTTGTTGCTGCTGCTGGTGCTCTCTCTGCTGGCTGTACTGGCCTCCCTGACCAGATGGCTGCTGCTGGGGCTGGGTACCTCCACTCCCCCACCTGAATCCAGGATGGTCTCGTCGGATTCCAGGCTGAGGGCGGTCATACCAAATCCCGTTGACATCCATCAACGGCTCTGCATCGTACGGGGCTGGCGGGAGTACTGCTAGAGGCTGATCAGGATCGTATACCACCATCTGCAAGTCTGGAGATGGTGGTGACTGGTAAGTGGGCTGCGGTTGCTGGTACGGCTCCGCCTGTACAAGGTGAACCTGTCTAGGCTGCTGGTGTGAGCTGGAGCACTGGGACGAGCTGTTGCCGCTGCCGTGATCGCCTCGCGACAGAAGACGGGGCTGGGAAGCCGTCTGTGCCTCCTGGAGACACATGAGCTGGGTCTTCATGTCGCTCAGAGTCTGTGCCATCTTCTCCATCTGAGTGATGCTCTGGCACTGCTTCTTCTCTATCAGCTCCATCCGATCCAACTTCTCGCTAATGATGCCCATGTCCGCAGCTGTGGACTTTGCCTGTGCTGCTGCTACTGCGGACGAACTGGAAGGACCGGCGTCGACCTGTGCTATCCTCTGGTACTGCACGGGTCCTGGCTGCTGCTGGGGTCTGCCCTGAGTGTACAACCTAGTCTGGGACATCACCATGTAGTTCTCGGCCATCTCCTCGTAGATGGACCAGACCTGGTCGTGATCTTTGGAGAAGTAAGACCCGCCACAAGAAGCATTCACCAAGCCCTGGAGCTCTGGTGTCAGCCCGCTGAAGAAGCTCTGCACAAGATTGGGCTTCGAAATATCATGGTGCGGGCATCGGTCAGTCAGCTCACGAAACCTCTCCCATGCCTCATGTAATTGCTCGTTGGGGAGCATGGAGAAGTTGCTGATGAGGGCTCTCGTTGCATTGGTCCGCCCGAGTGGATAGTACTTGATCAAGTACTCGGTGCGGAGCTGCTCCCAGGTGTAAACGAACTTCCCCAAGTGCTTCAGCCAGGTGGTTGCTCTGTCTGCCAAGGAAAAGGGAAAGGCAATCATCCTGATAGTATCCTGGTCCACCTGACGATCGTGGACAGTACTGCAAATCATCTCAAACTCCTGCAGGTGGAGATGAGGCTCCTCTGTGGCCAAACCGTGGAATCGGAGAAGAAGCTGCAACGTGTTCGGGGGGAACTTGAAGTCCCCCACGATGGCTGGAAGTACCACCCAGCGGTGTGTCAAGGTCGACCCAGGATTGTGGTTCTCCCGCATCGATCTAAGTGGTGGTGGTGCTCCTGCTGCTGCTGCTGCTGCGGCTGCTGCCGCGGCTGAGGCAGCGGCGGCAGCTGCCGCATCATCGGGTCCTCCTCCTCCTCCGCGGTTCTCGTGGTCGGCTCTCATCTGCTCGAGCTCTCTCCTCATGTACATCATGAATGCTCCTTGATCCCTCAGCTGCTGCTGCACTGACACGAGGGAGGCGATCAGGGTGGAGTTGATCGAACCCTGGTCCAGAACGAAATGCTGCTCTCCTCGTGGACCTCCGGTGCGATCATCGGAACTGCCGGCCATCGTCTCTGTAAAACCAAAACAACCGAACTCAGGTGCCGATAAATCATCTGTCTGTCTCTCCTCTGGCACTGGTATCTCTGAATAAGAAGAAGAAGGGTGGTCGAGGGGGAACAGGGTGGAGTCATACTCGGGTTCGGAGAGCGGGTCTGAGCTCCCACGAACCGACCTAGATGAATGGTCGGGAGTGCTGAAAAACGGTACAGCCAGAGGCTGCCTAAGAGACCTCCTGCCCATCATCGTGATCTGGCGAGTAAGGCGGATGAGATCTGGAAAAACTATGATCGAAAGCAAACCCCCAGTTCACCAACGCAACGCGAGCTGAAGACTGTAAAGGCTCGGTCAAATTATCTTGTCAATTTTTATTTTGGTGAACAATCAAAATATCAGAGCGATTACGTGACCTGTTGGGATACCCGATACTCTCTCAACCGACTGTCCCGCACAGAAAAGTTGGTAATCAGTCGAGATGAGCACCGGAGGGCTTTACCTAGTGTATGGGTGACTCTCTCGCACAATCAAACCAAGAAATGAGGGGGTTGCTCTCCCCAAGACAAATTTTTAGGTGAGGTGTCTTTTAGGGTCGATAGTTTTAGCAGTCCCAATTTTATAGTTTTTCTTTTTTAGATTTTTTTAATGCAAGCAAAAAACGCCTACCGAATTTTTCAGTTCTCCTGGTTATTAAGTCAAAAATAGGGGGGAGAAGACGAAAAAACCGATGCGCGAGAAATCAATGATGCATGTAGAGATAGAAATACGTACCTGACTCCAGCAGACTACATGCAAGATGATCCGTGCAGAATTTAAAAGACAGGAAATAAACTACCTAAATGGTGCAGGCGGAAAACCGAGTCCCTAAACAGCAGTGCTACTCGAAAGAACGGCTAGCCGACCACCAGCCTCCAATCCAAAGAGTCCGGTCTAGACCCACCCCTCCTCTTCTCGACAGGTCGAGTTCAGGAGTAGCGCTTGACGGGGCGGGCTCGCGGCACGTAGGCTCGGAGGTGATGGAATGACTATTTTATTATTTTTTTATTATAGGTCCAATTACCGCACTATAGGAACAGGCAATTATATTAGGTTGTTTGGATCCTATGAATTACGTCACAATCAAGCAGAAAATCCTACGGCTAGGGGCTCGAAAATCCGCGTGAAACCGGAAAAGGCAGTAAAGGAAAACCACGTAAAACCGCGAAAAACCGAACTAGCTAAAGGGTCCCCCGAGCACACCGGTGCTCGGCGAAACAGACCCGAGAGTCCAACTATCTCTGAGTGTACCTGTATTACTACAACATTTCAAATGTGCGGAAAATAAAGCTAATCTACTCTACACTACTCTCGCGGCTATCCCGCGGCTCCCACACTCTTGCTCGCTCCTCGCGCTCTCCTGCATCTCTGTAAAGAAGAGAGCCGCCTCTGGTTCCCGCAGTTGCTCGGCTTCCGAAGAAAGCTGCCTCGGTCCTCGGGCCCTCGCATGAAATCAAACAAAAGTGGTCAGTCCAGATAAATGTATAAACAAGTCAAATGTATATACAAGAATATGTACAGAAAGCCGCGAAAAAAACCGTGGAAAAACGACTACTAAGCCGTGCTCCCCGGCAACGGCGCCATTCTGATGACCTCCTGACCACTAGGGTATAAGGTGCTAAATGGTCGTTGCGACCCAAGCAATGAGGCTCGATCAATCAAGAAAAAGAGACCACCAATATAAAAATCAACTCGAAAATCAATAGCGGTCTTGCTATTATTTTAACCTGGTATAGCGACCAGGGTTGAACACAAGGAGCACGTGATGGCCTTGCGGCCTACGAAGTAGTCAAAAATAGAATGAAAGAGAAGAAAAGAGTATTTTTGGTGGTTTTTAGGGTTTTTATATTTTTTTTAGATTTTTAATGAATTAAGAAACTAAAGAAAACAAGTTCACAAGGCAATTCAACTATTTATTTAATGCATCAAAAATCAGTCAAAAATTCAAATAAATTTTTTTGTGTGTTTTATGTTTTTTACTGTTTTTGATGAATTTTTGGGATTTTTCTGATTTTTATTTTATTTTCTAAAAATCAAACAGTGCAAGAAAATAAAGAGACTGTCCAGCCGAGCTTAAGAGACCTAAATAAAATATCTAGAAATCTCCTATAAGCCTGAAGGTAATTTTCTTGTATAGAGAAAGAAACAAGGAAAATTTGAGCACCTTAATTATTGTTTTTGGATTTTTAGATTAATTATTAGAATTTTTATGGGTTTTAGGTGTTTTTCAATTTTTATGAGTTTTATATGATGAAAAGTAGCCAAAATTGGCTAGAAAATCAAGCAAGGCAAAACAAACAGTAGCTGATTTTTTAGTAATTTTTAGATAAGTTTTACTATTTTTTTGTGATTTTTCAAATCAAATAGTAAAGAAAATACATGTTTTTGAATTTTTAAAAATATCAAACAGTGTCTAAAATGTTCCCAAAATTTATAGAAAATTTTACATCATGACTGGAGCCATGTATCCAATTTTCATCAAATTTGGAGTTGATTTGCTATTTTATTAAAAACAAACACAAGGGCACAGTACACAGGGACCTAAACGCAAATAGTGAAAGTTCTGGGGAGTCCGGTGCAAAAATCCCAAGAAATCACGTGCGAAGCACGCGTCTAGGGCACTCAGGGACCTATTTGCAAAGAAAATAAGTTTCTGGGCTAAATAATAACAAGTATTAAAAGCCCAAGGAACTTAATGCAATTTACCCACAAAAATAACGCACATGCGCAAATAAACCATGCACAGGGGTATCAATGCAAATATCTAAAAATATTTCTTCATCACATAACAACTCAGATCTACAGGATAGAACATGCAAATATCCCAAAAGTCACGTGTCGAAGCACGTGTCCACAACACACAGGGGTATAAAAGCAAATACAATAAAATTCAAGGTCCACTATGCAAATTACCCTACTGAAATAAACGTTTTAAAATATTTACAGGACTAGAAAGTAAATGCAAAAAATATTAGAGGGGCCTAAGAGATATTTACCCCTTATTAAATATCGAGGGCTGGATGTGGCGCCACGTGGCTGATCGGACGGTGCTGGAAGGGTGGCGCCTCTTCTAAGAAATCCCTCTCAGATCGGACGGCTAAGGATCTGCCACGTATCAGATCTGACGATGGATGGTAGTGGCTAAACCCTTCGTCTGGATCAACGGTGATGAGGATGCCACGTGGGGTGATCAACGGCTAGGGAACGAGGGTTCCTCTTCGCTGGATGAGCGGTCCGGATCAAGTCCCCTAAAGATCAAACGGTGAAGGCTCCTCGCGGGTGGACGGCTCTGATTGAATCTGAGCGAGTGGGCATGATCGGATGGTGCTGGAAGGTCGAGGAAGAACTAATGGCCGGCGACCTTCGTCGGCCCGCTACGTGCACTCCCGGCCTCCTCGCGGGAACCTGATGATCGGAGATGAATAGCCGTGGTCTTCCGCGTCCAAGGGTGATCTCCGATGGCCCAACGGAGCTCCGAGGAGCTCAGGCGGAGCCGGCGGAGCTCAAGCTGCTGCTCCAAATGGTCCAAGCCCTCAGATGGGCTCGGATGTTCCTGCAAAGCACATCAGCAGACTCGCGGGTCGAGGGCAAAGTGCCTCGACCCCGTTAAGAGGGGTGATGGTGGTCGGTGAGGCGGGGCGATCGAGCTCCGACGATGCGACGGCGGAGGAACTTGAAACCCCAGCTCCTGTGCGAGATGGGTTGAATGGAGGGGCGTGAAACGTGCGCGGGAAGAAGGCGAGCGTGATGGTACGGTCCGATGATCGAATGGAAGGTGGGGGTGACCGGAATCGATAATGAATGGGAACAACGAGATTTGGGGGAAATCGAAAATTAAAGAAATAGAGAAGGAGAAGGAGCTACTTACTGGTTGCTGTCGACTGTGGGTGAGCTTAGGCAGCTCTGGGTCGTCGCTTCATGGGTCGTCGAGGCCCGAGGCTCAAGCTCCACCTCTGGGCGGAGCACGGCGGTGGAGACTCGCCGGATCGATGGTCCGATCTCCTTCGCCTCTCTTCGACACCACCGGCGGAGAGCTGTCACCTCAGGGAAGGTGGTGGAGGTCACGGGACTGAAAGATCGGGAGCCAAAGATGGAAGAATAGGGTGGCGGAGCTCGTCTTATGTATGGGTACAGGTCCGGCTAGGGTTGGTCGGGTAGGGCTGCGTGAAGCGCGGATCCCGATGTGGATACCTCGGCGAGGGTCTTGGATGCAAGGAGAAGAGATAGGACCCGGGGTTTGCAGAGATGGCGAGCGGATCGAGCGCGGAAAAAGAGGAGAAGTCGGGTCGGGCGCGAGACCCGCTGGAGAAGAAGGTACGCGGAGGGAGTTGACCGGAGGTCAACATCTCCGTGGAGCAATGAGAAGCTGCCACGTGGAAAAGATTTGAAAAATCAATTATAAATAGTAAATGGCAGAATTATTAAAAAGTCAAAACATGAAATATTTTTGTTTTAATATTTTCTATTTTTTAGTGATTTTTGATTAATTTTTCAAAGTAAAAATAAGGTATTTACATAGTAGGGTTATATATAGGTATATATACAATATGGGGTTTTTTATTTTGATTTTTAATTTGTTATTTTTATATATTTTTTATTCCCATTTCATATTTTATTTATTTATATCATAAAATAAGGAATAAAAAGATATTTTTATTTTATTTTTATTATTTATATACATAGGTGAAATAAATACATATGTACATTTATATACACGGAATACTTACAATAATATTTTTGATTTTTAATTTTATTCTTTTTATTTTGTTTTTGTTTTAATTATTTTTATTTTATTTATTTACACCATAAAGGATAGAATATATACAAGATTTTTGGGAAATTAATTTTATTTATTTATAAAGCTAAATAAATAGGGATGAGTGAAATATATACAAGGTGACTATGTACATGAGTGATGGTTTTGTTTTCTTTTTAATTTTTCTATTTTTATCTTGTTTTTATATTTAAATATATATACAAATATTCGCAAACCTCTTTTAATTTATTTTTGGGAAAAAATATTTTTATTTTATTTACATAAATATCTACACACATGAGTCCCTATCTTCCTCTACTTTGGCTTTTATGCGGTCAGGCCCATGCTGAGCCCTCCCTTGGGATTAGGTTGCTCAATATTTATTCTATATATTTACCTCTTTTTCTTTTTACTCTTTATGATTTTATTTTTGCACAAAAATATGCTAATTATTAAACTTTATACAATGCATGTTTTTGATAATTATTTGTATTTACATGAATATAAATGCATTTGCAAAGGTTTTTGTAGCTAAAATATAAGAATAAAGAGTGATGAATGGGTATTCATCAATTTGGTCCAGCTTATACTGGGTTTGAATCCTTTATTCGATCACAACGAGCTTCTCAAGATGTTGTGACTGATAATGCCAATATTTAAAAGATGACCCCAATGATACTGAGTTTGGAGCTCTCATCTTTCTCTTTCTCTGGGGTTGCTACCATGTGCACTGGCTTTTGGAGGACTTGTGGCGGTCTTTGATATATGTGAGATGAAGATAAGGGGCCTCTCCTTTGGCCATTTCTTCGAAAATTTTCCATACCACATCTTCATACTTGTTGAAATGAGATCGTTCGTATGTGGCATCTACTAGCCTTTGACTTTATACATTCAATCCCCTCAAAAAGTGGTGGACCAGGCTAGTCTTAGGTATCTCATGATGGGGCACTTCTTCTGCAGATCTGTAAATTGCTCCCAAGCTTCATGGATAGTTTTGTGGGAGGCCTAAGAAAAGTTGCTAATCTTTTTTCACATCTGATTGAGCCGACCAAGAGGGTAGAACTTGTGAATGTACATAGACTTAAGTTCCTCCCATGTCGTCACAACCTTTCCTAAATGATTGACCCGGTATAGGGCCTTATCTTGTTGGCTGAAAGGGAACTCCATCATCTTTAGTGCATGCAACGGAATGTTGGGGTAGTGGGTAGCTCGGCAAATGCATGAGAACTACTGCAGGCGATTGTACAACTCCTCATTGGTGTTCCCATGGAATGATGGTAGAGGAGAAAAGAATTGTGGCTTGAACTCAAAGTGAGCGTGTACTGATGGGATGAGGATCCACTCGGTCATCTAGATGTCTTCAAGGTTATAGGTCTTTTTCAGTGTAGATTTCTACCTTTCACATTTCGGTTCTTCTTCTTAGTCAGTGTCATCATGGGGTCTGTCTCCTCCTCCTTCCGGTCGGTTCCATAATCATTCAACATGTACAGAAATGTTGTATGGACGAGATCTTTCACTGTCAACTGTTGTTGTATGGCATGTATGGAGGCCAGCAACTAAGCGTTGACTTGGTTCTAGTCAGGTCCCAGACATGACTCTATATGTGGAGGATATTGTCCTTTCCCTTTTCCCTGAGGTGCCATCTCTGGATCTGAGTCAGAGGAGATGAATTCCATACTGGGATCTAGGATTGGGGATGGCTTCTATCTGAAATGTGAAAGAATCCCAATAAGACCACTTGAAATTGAATCCTAGCTGCCAAGATGAATATGAGATTAGGTATAATCCCAGAATGTTGTGAATAGAGAAAAGATGTAGACTGAAATCGACTCCCATTCACAATGGCATATGTGGGACAAGAGTGGTCCCGTTTTATTGGGTGGTCAAAGGATATGGAAATAAGACACAGAGTCTGGAGATCGTCCCGCAAGGTTTGGACCAATTCTCGGGAATATCCTCAAATTATTGATGGTGTTGAGTCTATGAAATCGATGTGGGCGTCGACAGGATCCTGACTAGACCATCCATGGATCGCCATCATGGACAAAAAAGGACATCGATATGGGAGGAAAGATACAATGGTAAACGAGGAACAAAAAGGAGTATAAAACAATATAAAGTCTTGAACAGAGTGAGGGAAAGATATACATGACAAATTTGCGTGAATGTGCGGGACTTAATTTTTGGACCTTAATCTAGATCCATACGAACACAATGCAAAATTGTGTTCACCAACTCACGCCATGTGAAGACGTGAAGGATGGACCATTTATTATCTATTCATTTTTAGAGTTGCGATTTCATACATATCTTTGAACAATTCCTTATTACACTAACCCTATAGGAGAGAGTACTGCCAGAAAAGTATCCTGTAATCCTCCTCCTCCTTTGCAACATGTAGTCTGCACTTTTTGATGCCCTTGTAACCCTTCCAGGATCCCTACTCAGCCAAATAAACAGAGAGAGGAAGACGATAGGAGAAACCACTACTTCGATCCTCGCTCGCAACAGACTCACTTGTGAGCGTGCAAGGAGCTTCTTTGACGCAAACCGATGACACAGACACCCTCGTGAAGTTGTGGACTAAACTCAGTACTTCGGACCAAGTCGATGTTCCACACAAGGCTAGAACAACAATGTTGACGAGGACCTAGTCGGTCCGATATGATAGAAGCTCCATTACTTCAGAAATCTGGTATTACATAAGGTAGTTACAAACTGGATTTTTGGATCTAAACCTTATCGGGTCGTCCTCACTCATGGGAGGGGTTTTGGTCCCCTCCTAAGGTACTTGAGAAAAACGAGAGCTTTATGAACCCAAGGCAATGATAGTCCATTACAGATTCTTATTAAGATAAAAGTTTACTTAGCAGCCACCTTGTTTTAATTTTTTGAATTTTAACTTTTTTTTAATATTTTGCATACAGGTGCCTAATGATTTTGTAGATTTTTCTTTTAAGTCGAGGTGCTTAAAATCAGATGGAGATAGCGAAAAACCGTGTAAGTTGATTCTATGATGGAAATCTCATCATTGAATCAAATGATGCATGCTGAGTTAGAGGACTTACAGTGCTTCCAAGTTCTCTCCAGGTGGTATGTAAAATAGGATTTTGAAACCTATCTACATGGTGGTGTGCAATCAATAAAATCACCCTAAACAATAGTTGCTATTAGTCTTGAAGAACCATATGTTCATTACTCAGAGGCATACCCTAGAGTCTGGTCTTGGAGACATCTCGGTGCCTGCTACAACAAGTCCTGTAAGTGCCATATGATGTGTCTCGCATTGCGTGAGTTTAAATCCAAATAATTAATGTTTATTAATTTGAATATATCCAAACCTAAGAGATAATGGGTACATGTATTCTTACTAAGGTTTGGACCTAATTACTGAGACAAGCAATAAGGGTTCTATGCATAAAAAACAAATAAAAATGAGCCAAAAAACTCAAAACAACGAGAAACAAAGTAAAAGAAGCAGTGAAACATGGAAAATTACGATGAGACCCCTAGGTTAATAGACATCTAGGCATTAGACCTCATTATTGAGATTAGTGTCCAAATTATTACAAATTACGAATGTCTATCCCTCACAGATAAATAAATCAAATTAACTTCTATGCTAAATATTTTCTCCTTGCTTCACTCGCTGCCTCTCCAACAAGTCAAAAAGTGAAGGCCAGTCTCCACCAAGCTTGGCTGTGTCGGCCTCCTAAGAAGTTGTCTTGCATAGCGGCCCTCGCAACAAATTCACAAAGAGATGCATATTCAAACAGAGTAAAAAAAGTTATCAAATTAAATTATGCATAAATAATAAATGAATGAATATGCAAAAGAATGAATAATAAATTAAAGCCATAAATCTATATCTGAACAAGTAAATGTATACAAAAGAAGGCTATGCACATTTCTCTCAAGCAACAATGTCATTTGATGAGCACGAGCTTAGTGACGGTCTAGGTATATCACAAGGTGAGAAATCAAGTCGATGCATTGACCGCTCAAGGAACCAATTACCAACCAACAATTAACCCACAACATGAATCAATCCATAAATAACAAAAATTTGGAGTTAAAATTTATTATTTTATACAAAACTAAGTGTATATCAAGAAAGCATGAAGAGGTCGAACCAAAGAGAGCAAAATTGGAAACCTATGATTATTGCCAATCAATGTATATTATGTACAAACATGTCCTTCATCATATGTATATTATTTGTTTTGGTTTTAATTTTATATATAATATATATATGTATATTAAATAAATATATATAGTTTCCTTTTATTTTAATTTATTGATTTTTATATTTTCTTTTCATTTTAATACATAACACACTATATGAGGCTATATGTGCCATATAGAGTAATATAATTATAAATACTAGTAGAAATAAATAAAATACTAGTAGGTTTTATATATTTTATAATGCTTTTTTTATTTTCTTAAAATTTTTGTTACTTTTTATGGATTTTTAAGCTCAAAAATATCCAAAATCATATTTTTGATAAATAGGCTGAATAATTTTTGGATTTTAAAATATCATATATGTCCCAAAATTTCCAAAAAAAAATTATATATAGATAATAATATAGAGAAAATTTAGAAATAGAAATAAATATTTTTGGATATTTTTGTCAATTTTACATTTTTTATTGGATTTTAGAGCTTTTTGATTTTTACGATTTTCCTATTTTTATTTTTGGTTGTTTTCTGGGAATACAAAATACCAAAATAAACAACATATATTATTTTAGATTTTTTCTCAAAATGTTTTCCTTTTTTGGTATTTTATAAATTAGACATGGACAAAAATATGCTCATTTTAATTTTAATAAATTGTTAAAATACCCAAAATTCTAAACTAAAAATGCGGCGTGAAAGTACATGTTAGCAGACATCTATCCCTATTTTTGCGTAATTTTTAGAGCAAGGGTATTGTTTTTAATAAATGAAGTCCAAACACCAAAAATATATGAATTGCGAATAAAATGAAGTCCAAGCACCAGCTTGGGATGATCTGGCACCTCTGGTGCGATCTGGAGTGTGGATCTCAATCCAATGTTGTTGGGGCCTTCACTCAGAAGAGGGAGTAACACGAGTGTGTTCTTTCTTCTTCCACTGATTCCTCAAGCTCAGAGGCTACTCCCGCGACGAAGGTTCTCTCGAAATTCCTGCTGCTAATACGCATCCAATGTTACCTCTTACATGGTCCAGGACCCAACGGGTAGTCCAAACAAGTCGATGGAGCTTTTGGCACCTGGAGAGTCAATCATGGAGTCAATTTGGCCTATATAGTGGCCAGCTCAACCTGGGACCTATGCATGGGTATTAATATGTATGAGACGTTGGAGCTCGGCCTGTTTTGAAGCTGGTCTTCATAGAAATGAAGGTGGACGGAGAAGATTAGGCAAGTGGTGGAGTGGGACCTTCGATTCGTGGATCGAAGGTTGATCTGGTTGGTTTGATGGTTGGTTTATATGGAGAAAGCGTAGAGAAGGTAATGAGTGTGATAAGGAGGTCAGAGAGAGGTGAGATCATGTTGAAATCACGCCGGAGCTCGAGAGCTCTGATGAGGGGCTTTGGCTAATCTACGCTAAACTAATAATTAAAACTCGAAACTAAAGAGTGGAAATGAAATGCGATAATTAAATAACCTAAAAGAGGAAAAGAAAACAACTCTTATACTTTAGAGGGGATCAAGGAGCAGGGCGGCGGGAGTTCACCCCGAACTGCTCCTGTCCATGCTCTGTCATACTCCAGGCTCTGGGAAGGCATAGTTGTCACCTAACCTTCACTCATAAATGCCCAGACTCGATCAAAGGTTCCAAGAGGGATCAACAAGGTAAGGAGTACCGGAGATTATTATTTATAGACAAGGCGTCAAGGGCTTCTTGATCATGGACATGCGATGCATGAATTAAGGATTTTTAGTCTCTATGAATCGTGCATCACACTAATGGGCGAAATCCAGCCTCCTGATTTGTCCACCTTGGACAAAAAAGGTCCTTCTATTAAAAAAATAAATAAAAATAGTACATGATTTTATTAATGTTTTATTTTAAAATAAAAATGTTTATTAAAATGATTTTTATTTATTTTCTCTTTTATTTATTACAAGTTATTTTTTAGGGGTGTATTAATAGGCACATTCATCTATGTTATGGTTATTTAATTTTTATATATATATATATTATTTTATTCTCCTATTTTATATATTTATAATTATTTTTATGTACACATATATATTTTTATTTTGTTTTCCTGATAAAATATATAAACTTAAAGAAATCGGGATATATATTATGTAGATACAAATACATGTATTTTATCTATGTATTTAGCTATATTATTTATTTTGAAGTATTTTATTTTGTTTATTTTATATTATATTTTTTAGTATAATATAAATAATATTACAATAGTATAAGAATATAAAATAAAAAATAAATGGAAGAATAGTTTTCACTTTTATTTTTTTGAAATAGAAGAAGAGTTTTGCCTATATATTTATATAGACTTATTCTTATTTTGTATTTTATTTATGTTTTTCTCTTGTTTTAATATGAACAATTGCTATAAACAATATTTGTAAAATTATAAAAATATGAAATTATAAAAATAATAAGAAATGAATAAAATGAATATTTTATTCAGGTATATAGTACAATAGGGTTCCAAAACCTAACTTTCACATATTAACTCTAAAAAATATGAAACAACATTCATTTTATTTGGGAGATATGGGTCTGGGAAGTTGAGATTTTAGAATCTTATTCATAGTATAATTTGTACATTTTATATTATTTTTACATGAAATCATTTTTTATTTTTCTATATAATATTATCTACAACTATCATGTAAAATGTTTCTTTATTTAAGGTATAGAAAGAGGAAATGAAAGAGGTCAAAAAATGAATAAATGTGATTTTTATTGCGTTATGGGCCCTTATCTTCCCTTTATTCCTTGTCGACCCACTCATCAAGATGCCTTGGCCTCTTGGTTTAGGGTCATAAAATACCTTTGGTCTTTTATTCTTATTATTATTCTTTTCTTTTCTTTATTATATAATTTTAGGATTAAAAATTTTGTTTTATACACAATAATTGGAATAAATAATGAATGTTAATATGCACACAATAATGCTATTTACATGCATTTGCTAGGTTGTTAAGGCCAAAATAATAGAATAGAGTTGATGAAATGGGGATTCATGACCTCCTAGCATAACTTAAGTGTACTGGTCGGATTCATTTTTTGAGAAAAGAATAATATGAGTAAGTCAAGTTTTACTCTAATTATTAAAATACAAAATAATACGTACTTTTGAGATCTTATACTGTGTGGTAATATCAAGCAAACCATAATTGTTTGTCGGTTGATTGAATTGGATTGTTGATTAATTTATTATGATTAAATTAGTTAGATCAATTTAAAATAAACACTTCAAAATGAATAGAGATGTAATTTCCTTGGAAGATCATATAAATGACATTTATGGTTTATGATCAAGGCAAATGGTTCCATCACCATGCATCTTATGTCGGAGACGCCCATCCGAAGTGACAACTCTTGCATACAAGCGCACACGGATCCGGCTCTTTGCTTCTTGAAAGAATAAGGTCGTATGCTTAGTGACCCTAATATTTGTTTCCCATATTATTGAGGTGATATTGGATTGCATATAGCAAGTTCTATTCCTGTTGATTGTTGACTAAATTAACAACGTGTCAACATTACTGTAGAGGTGGTTGGACCAAGTGTTAAAGATCGAATTGGGAATACAAGTTGGACTTGCAAGACATAATGAGTTCCAACTTATTTTTTCTGAGGTACAATCACTCATATTATTGAGATGTAACAAATGTAAAAAATGAGATCCCAATTTTTGCTAGATATATATCTCTTGCTTTGAAAGTTTAATAAGGGAATGAAATTCAGAGTTTAAAAAGAAAGACAACACTTATTTAAAACATCATAACCTTAATCAAAGATACATACATATATATATATATATATATATATATATCTGTGTGTGTGTGTGTGTGTGTGTGTGTAAGTTATCTCATTTAAGATAACCATCGTTAAATCCACTCAAAACTATACTCAGTCATAACTAGTGTAATGTCATGGATTGGATCCATGATCAAGATGTAGTACTTGCAGCTGGACAAATAATGTATGTGGTTGCAATGTGCAAGTTTTCTCTTGATTATGAATAATGAAAATTAAATAGACAATAGGAGAACATCATATGATTTGTGTGTCTCTAAAGCCTTTATCTATCATCGAGTATGCTTTGGAAGTAACATGTCGATGATAATCGTAGTTTTTAATATCATTCTTAAAAGTAAAAATCAAAGATGCTTTGGCAAACATATGTGCTCTCAGCATTTAATCATGAATGACTTGGTTTGCTACATTATGCAGAATGGTGGCTCGATAAGAGATGATATACTCAAAAATGTTTGAGTACCTCCTTGAACCTGAGTTCCTTTTCGAGTTAATATGAGTGTGGATATGATTAATGTACTCATTCTGCAATATCTACTCAAGTATGTCATGATGCATCATATTGTATGAATAGGATGGGTCAAGAATAAATGTTGAAATAATAATATATTGAAGTAACTTGAGGACATGTTAAATTTAAGAGATACTATACCTTAAGAAATGATTTTTTAAGTGTTGAGGGAGCGCAATGGAAGCATGGGTTTAACCCATGTAAGAAGGAGAGTCAAAGAGTTGAATGTACTTCTGTGACTTCCATACATATGTCATCTAAAGAGTTGGATGAATGCCAATACTACAACAAGCCGATGAATTGATAATATGACTATCTAGACTATCTAAGATACTTAGAGAAGGACTAGGATAATGCATCATGATACTCTACATCTATATATCATCATTGAAATTGACTTACTTATTATGTAAGAATAAAGTCCAACAATTGTATCTTCTTCTAATGACACTTCCAATTACTTGGATATGTTTTTAAAAGACTGGAAAATTTAATCTTAAGGTTTAACAGTCACCGAAATGGGAGTTGATGCAATTGTTGCAACAATCTCCATGGATAAAAAGACTACATAATTTTAGTGGGAGATCCAGCAATATTAGAGAATGTATATATAACCTATATATTAGAATGCATTCTTGTTTATTTCTAGACATTATAGAAATTGACATACATTCTGGAATATACCTATCATAATGAGTTATGATGGATATATTTAAAATAGTAATCTTACATCTAGAGGATAGTACTAAATTAGAATATTATTGTATGGCTCATTAACATTTCTATCACTGAAATTTAAACCCTAGAAGATCAAAAAGAGGATGAAAATCATTTGACAATTATCTGACATCAAGCATGGGACATATGTCTATTGATAAGATCAATAGACTAGTAAGAGATGGAACTTTAGATTGTCTGAAAGTTAAAACATTACATGCTTGTGAATATTGTATCCAAAGTTAAAATGTCTAATACCCCCTTATCTGGGAATGGTGTAAGATGCCGAGGTATTCAAGACCTCATGCATATTGATGTATATGGACCCTCTATACCACAACGAAATGATATGTAATATCCATTAATGATTATTCATGGCATGAGATGTCTTCCTTTTCCCACTAAAAACCTTTGCAATGTTCAAAGATTTCATATTTTTGGGTGAGAACCAAAGTTAGAAGGAATATGAAAAGAATTTGATCTAACCTAGGTAGATAGTACCTATTAGAAGAATTCAAGGGATACCTTATAGAGAAAGGAATGTTGTTCCTATCTCACTACTATCAGACCTCAGTTCAATGGACTTGTAAAGAGATTCAATTGGATTATGTTAGACATGATCACAACAATGATGATAATTAGCATAACTACCACTTAGTTTTCAAGTGTATATAGTAGATACTACAATATATATCATTAATAATATTCCATGCAAATATGGACCTAAATCGTTGCGTGAGATATGGTTTGGAACAAAGCTTAGTGTCAGACATTGGAGGATTTAAGGGTTGTGTGGACCGTGCTATAATAAGGATGCAAGAAAGCTGGAATCTTACACTTGAGTGCTACTTCATTAGGAAAATAAAAGATTGTATTGGATCCCTACTTTATTCCCTTGAGATTCCCAAAAGAGTTCATATCTAATAATATGAATCTAAGAGGATGTCTTTCTTAAGAATCAAGATAAGAATGAAGTAAAGGGACTCATTGAATCATGAGAGGATAATGAGGCTCTTAGAATCGAAAACTATCAAGACAATAAAAGATGAAACAATCATACCTCTTCAAATCAATTTGAGGGTGGTAAGACTACCTAGAGGGTACGAATTCCATGTGTCAGAGAAATTTGGCAATGATTGAACTTCATATGATGCATATTCTGTAGATAATTACATGGAAAGATGTATGTTAGTAATAAAGTTTAAAGTGGATTTCATTAACAAGTGCTGCGTATGGACCCTCGAGGATACACCTATGGGGTCAAACTCGTTGGGTGTAAATGGATCTTCAAGAGAAAGAGGAAACCTTATGAGAAAATAGAGACCTTCAAAGCATGGCTTATAGCTAAGATCTACACATAGAAAGAAGACATCACATGCCATGAGACTTGCTTCCTAGTAACCATGCTTAAACCCATCAAAATATTTCTAACTGTAGCTACACAACTTAACTACATTTGGAAGATGGAAGTTAACATTACATTCCTCATTGAATACCTCAATGAGGATATTCATATGAAGTAACCCCATAGATTAATTGTTGAAGAATGCAAATTGTGGAACTCCATCTATGGACTCAAATAAGTTTCTTGTAGTTGGAACATCAATCTGATGAAATGATTTCAGATAGAATCTTGATGAACCTTGTGAAGCTTAGTGGGAGTGTCATTGTGTTCATCGTGTTAAATGTTAATAAAATCTTAATCAATTGGAATGATATGAGGATGATAATAATTATTTTAGGATCAAGTTTTTCTATACATTGAGATAAAAGATATCGAAGATACATCTTATATCTTAGTTCAAAAATTTTTCAGAAGCAAATAGAAGAGGACATTGGAACCATCACATTAGCAGTACACCTTGGTCACACTTCATATTTTTGGTATTTTATTCCTTATCTCCCGCTAATTTATTAGTTGTCGACCAATCCATGCCAACTTGGTATCAGGGGTTAGAGTATATAAATGTACCTTTCAACTATATTTTCATTTTTTGCATGTTGTACATATATACATATTTACACTCTACCTTTCTTTTCAGTTTTTTACTCTTGTATTTGTATGTTTTTAATGCACCAAAATGAGGTTTTATTTATGAGGTTGTTTTTGATAAGATGTGAAAATTAATGCATATTTACAAGTATTTGTTAAAAATTTTAAGAAAAAAATACGCCAGAAATGCTAATGAGCCATGGTTTCATCACTTTTACATTCACTCTGTGTCACCCGTCCACCAAGATTCAACAAGAATTGAGTTTCCTGATCTCCATATGTAATCCATCACATAGATACATCGCTCACATCATCCCCATGTTTTTTCAGCTTTAATCTGGGATGAGGAGCATCGCCCTTGAGCCCCATTCTTCCTGTGTAGATCACATATACAATGACCCCATCTGGGGCCGAATCGAGTCAAGAATAGAAGCCCTAAGTGGTCCGATCAACCCATCACCTCTAGACCTCGATCAATGTGTCCTAAACCCATACGAAGACATCATTCAATGTGAAACCTCATCTGGAAGGTTTTGAGGCCACAAGGAGAAAGAGAGGTGGCCCAGAGGAGGAGAATGGGGCAGATGAAGATGTTGAACATGTGAGCTTACAATGGGCCATTATGCAATAAATGTTAATGCAATTCGTTCTTTAATATGAAATGAAGAATAACTAATTTGCATAATAGATACCTTGGTATAATTAGGGTTTTGTACCATAGCCACCTTAGCGAACATACTAGTCGAAATGAGGGACATTGATCTGAATGTAATTTGGATGCAATGAGAATATTAGATTTAAAGTTTGAATTGATCAAACATCTTTCAGACGTTCCTGATATCTGGATTTGAGATATGATCTCAATAACCATGTCACTATACATGGAATGTATAGTAGCCATGTAATTATCTCCACGTATATGTGGAGAACACAAATTGTTCTTGAAAGAGCTCACAAATAATTCTATTATTGAATTATGTATCTGAGCATTAGAAATACTAATAATTGAAATGATTTGATTATCATGAAAAATGTGATTATGATTCATGTTATCTAAACATGAGAATAGTCATCTTAAATAATTAAATATGATTTCATTAACAAAGATATG
Organism: Ottelia alismoides; assembly: GCA_037367405.1. Classification (NCBI taxonomy): domain Eukaryota; kingdom Viridiplantae; phylum Streptophyta; class Magnoliopsida; order Alismatales; family Hydrocharitaceae; genus Ottelia; species Ottelia alismoides. Next base: position 750,534 of record JAZKJV010010649.1, read on the forward strand.
ATTAATGTGGATATAACTATCCATAATCATAGTGGATATTATAAATATGATTTATAATAAACTAGAAAGATTTATTTGTAAATAGAATTTACAGATTAAATGTTAATGTGAATTGGATTCACGTTATACAATTAATTATAAAATCGATTTACATTTTATATTCGATAGTTGAATAAGATTCATATTTATCAATGGTTTGATGAAATTTTCACAAGATAATTTGGAAATATCTTTAGAATTTTTTGCAACAAATTGTTGTTGCATATTTAGTGGGATAATATATCTCATTATTGGTTGGAGATAAAACTTCTTACCATAACTGAACGTCCACCCTATATATGGAAGGGGGTTTTATATCTTTCAAATTATCTCACAATTAATTGATTTAATATAAATTAAATTATCTTGAGGATATTTTTTATTTATCTTAAATTAATTAGTTGTTTAAAATAAAGAAACAATTACCATGGCCATTGATTCGAGATTAAGAGTTAATCTCCACCGTCCAATATACTTAAAAGAAATGGTAAGAGTTGCCCTTTCCAAGGAGAACAAAAATACAACTCCAATCCCTTGAGTTGAAATTTCTCTGTCATTCGCATATACACATCCAAACTCTCCATCTCTCTCTCTCTCTCTCAATATTTTGGTCGTCCACTTTATTATGGTAGGGAGCTTCGCCGTTGTCACCATGCCATTGTGTTGCCGGACTGACTACTCGTGAGGAAGACCACATTCTTCGTGAGACGAAATCAAGAGGTTCCTCGCTCGAATCTTCAACTTGTATTGTGGGAAGTAAGCGTCTCATTAACGCGATCGCAAGTGCATTCTTCTACGGAATAGACTTAAGACAGGAGGTTTCTTACTTTCGAGACAATCAATTACAAACACACTCCAAGAGGTAATTCTATCATTCATTTGTCATCTTGATGAAATAATTTGAGAAGGGTTCTCAGACCATGTGGTTTCATCATTTTTAAATTTTTAAATTCTGCATCCCCAATGCAACTAGTATGACTTGTTGCACTCAATCATATTCGATGCAACCTTCACGCTTCCGCGATGCGTTAAGGCCTTAAACCTTGACCTTAAGAAGGATTGCCTCGTAGGTGTTCTTTCTTGTTCTAGAAGAACTCCCAGATGTTGTTGGATCATAAGTCCGACCCCAGATCTAATTTGTGCCCTTGGATCAAAACAAATCGGTGTACGCTCCATAACGTTGGATCAAGCTTAAGTGAAGTGGCGTGGAGCGTCACATCAAGAATCGTCGCATGCGCAAGGCATGTGCCCTTGAGGTATATTGCGTTGACCCCGTACGTAGTTTTTGTATTTGGTTCCAATATTATAAATATAGTTTAACGTGTAAAATAATTAGGCTGAATTGTAGTTTGGACCCTAAACTTACATTATAATTACATTTAGATCCTTACAAGGTCACCACACATGGTTCTCCACGTGAGGTGACATTGAGTATTTTCGGTCTTTCGTTCAAGAATTTGAAATGCATACTAAGTGTCTTTCAATTATAATCCGGTCCGTGTTTGTTGTACATTTTATTTTCTTGTATTTTCTTTTTATTAAAGATTTCTTTTATGATGAAAACTGTAGAAAAATTAGGGAGATCTAGGAACCATGATATTTCATGCATAAATTTTATTTGACAATTTTTTTATTTCTTTAAAATAAAAAATAAGAAATTTTCATTTTTTATCATTTACAAATCCACAAAATTCAAATATATCTCCAAAATTTCTTAAAAAATATATTTATCAATTTTTACGTATTCTACTACTTATCCAAAAGCACTAAAATTAAAATATATAAACATAAAAACTTTAAAAGATAAATATAAAAATTTACAAAAATTCTATAAAATCCAAAAAATACTTCCCTTTGTTTCTGAATTTTCTTTATTATAAGTATTTATTAAAAATAGATTAGGGATAATTTCAAAATTATAAATATTTAATAAACCCTAAACATGTTCGCATAAATACTATATATTTTATATATTTTATCACTTTAAAAAGCTATAAAAATTAGAAAAATATCCTAAAATTATCATAACTTGATAAAATGTCAAAAATTAAAAAAATTTTCTTTTATGTATGTTGACTTATGTAAAATCTAAAAGATTTATTATCTATATATTATATATAATACTATGCTATTTATATTGTTTTGAAAAATCAAAAAGAAATTAAAATGTTGAAAAATTAAGTACAAATCATAAAATAAAAAATGAAATAATAAAAAATCATAAAATAAATATAATGAAAAACCTATATAAAAACAAGAAAAAGAAATAAAATGCAAAATTTATTATTAATCAACAATAATTAGGATAATTTTATTTTCCTCATTTCACTTCCCCGTGTTCAACATTCTACCATATTCATGTCTATAAATATTTATGTAGAGTAATAATAAATTTTGACTAATACTTTATTTTAAGACACAATGTAGGTTGAATGTTGTTTGATTCTGTGCCCGGTCGCCATATCGATTACTTTCCTAGCTTGTTAGATATAGTAGGCTAGGTGCATGTCAACAAATGTGGCGTTGTTGCCGCTCGATGACCAGTACAAGATGATATGATCGTTTCTCTATTTTGATTACTTAAATAGAGCAGAAATTTAGGAAAATATCAAGTTCTAATACGATTGATCTCACAGATGTTGTTTGTGGTGTCGGCATTCCTGATAGTGGGGCGGTGAGGGGGAGAAGGTAGTGGGACGGTAACGATGATGTTGGGGAAGATATTGTAGGTGGGTGAGGAAGGAAGTCATTTTGATATGATGGTGCAATTTATTGGTGATGGTGGTTGGGCTAGTGATATAGGAGGATATTGGCATCCTCGTCATTGGTGGTCAATGGATCCTCCGTTTAAACAACCTCAATGATGAAGGAGGCGTTTGTCTAGGGATGTCAATTTGGGTCTACCCATTGGGTACCTGACCCAAACCCGTCCCATTTAAGGACACGAAACCCCGCCCCATTTACTTTTGGACGGGTTTGGATTTTGAATTGACTACCCATGCGGGTATGGGTACGGGTTTGGGATTGCCTTGTGGGTACCCGAACCCGAACCCGCCCTAAACCCGAATAAAAAATATATATAAAGATATATGTGTGTGTTGCATTTTATCAAACTAGACCCAAATTCATTTCATATCTAATATGTATCGATCTACATGTATAAATATTGAACTTAATTTCCTCCTCTCCATCCATTTTTTCTTATTTAACTAACTTTTTACATCTTCGATAAATAAAAACTATCAATACAAAAGAGTTAAACACCTAACATATATAAACATTTAATATTCTCTATAAATTGCACATTTTTATGAATCACCATATTACACAATCTCACTTTATTTCGTCTTTCTGTGAAAATATTGAATACAGTTACAATCTACTTAAGATTTACCTTGTCGAAGATATGGGTACCCATTGGGTACACGGGTATCCGACGGGTATATGGGTACCCACTAGAAATTACCCGTTTAATAAATGGACGTGTATGGGTAGAGATATTATAAATGGGTATAGGTTTAGGAATAGTAATACCCGCCCCAAACCCGATCCGTTGACATCCCTACGTTTGTCATCACTTTCATGATGTCACCGATCATGTTGTTGACGTAGGAGAGGTCTGCGGCCTCTCTCCATATGTCACCGATTACATTGGTGTCCAAGGAGAGATCTACCATCAACCTTAATGTATCGGTGATGGATGAGCGACAAAAAATTGATAAAATGATTTAAAATTAGAATAAAATTGTTATGGAAAATTATTAAAAAATTCAATAATTCAAATGTTCAAAAACTAATGGCCAGCATGATTGCCTTTATGTGCGTGGAAAGAGATACATAGATAGATAGAAGTTGACAGGGCCCTAAAGATAAGTTTTTTAGAATGGCTGCCAATTTGGGAATATTTCTATCCGCCTCCAGTCAACCAAGATCCTATCATCCAACATGTAAACCATTTTGTGTCCCCTGTTACCCTTTCTTTCCTCCTTGAACATGACTAATGATAAACCTAACCACATATGTGGCTGGTTAGAAACGCGCCCCGTCTCCAAAGGACACGTTCACGCTGCTAGTCATTTCATTTCGTACGAAAAATAAATCGTAGCAATCCTATTGCATGGATAAAACATTGGTGAAAATGATAGAAAGCCATTGAACCTTCATTAATCATATACTTTGCATTTATCTTTTAGACAATAGTTGGTAGGCATTTCCGACATTTAAATGTGATTCTCACGCTCAGAAGTGTGGATTTGGCACTTCATCTTTAATAATAAAAAAATATGCAGCGCTTGATATTTTAAATACTTGTTTATCTTATCCTCTTCCAAAGTAGTATTAACAAATATTATCTGTTCGAGAGATACTTCTTGTACCTTGAAACTGCAATGAGAAACATACTCGTTGCAATTGTGAATGCAACTATACATATAAAAATGATTATTCGTTCTATTTTTTTTACTCATGCAGTCGATTCTTATGAGATTGTTAATGTAAAATCGTTACTATATTATTAGTTGGTTGAATTTCGTTGGTGATTTCCTCATGGTTTGTGCTTGATTAGATACAAGAAGAAGATATAGGAAAGGATCGCACTCACTCTTTTGGTAATGTTAGGGAACAAATTACAACTTTGAAAGTTTAGGGAATGCAAAGAAATCAGGGGAATATCGGGAGAGCCTTTTCTACAAATTGGACATAATTTGGTAATTTAAGAACGCAAAGTTTTCTTAATGTTAATCCACTCTTCTAATCAAATGTCGATGGCTCATGTGCTGGTGATTTACTATAGAGGGAGACTATTCCTGGAAAATACCGTTGATTTAAAGTTGTTTCAAAGGATGTAAATTGAAACACGTAGCCATGTCATGTAGTGGTACAGATTCGTGGTAAATGCAGTGGTACTTATGGAATCCACGTATTCCATTGTTTCGAATGGAATCCATGTATTTTATTGCATTAAAATGTAATGACCTGATTGGCTAGTTTGATTGATCGGACCGACGCTACAAGAAAATCGATCAAAGAAAACAAATAATTTAAATATTCATGGGCATATCTTTCGAGGTTAAATATATATATATATATATATATATCAATGTATATTATTCATTGTAAAATTAATTTTCTTTTTAAATTTAGCAGCAAATATCATATTCCTTGTTATAAGATTAATATAGTAATGACTTATACTTTGACTTATTCATTTAAATTTGTAATTGTCATTGCTAAATTTAATAACAAGAAGAAACGGTCAATGAATAAACATTGTTATATGTTTTTATGTTAAGAATATAGTAAAGAATAGGATATTCATTGGAGCTTAAAGAATGAAGTAACTGATAATATTTTTTATTATAGGTTTAATTATGGATGACATGACAAGGAGTAAAATGTATTCATTTCCTTAGGTTAAATTTGTTGTAATGCAATAAGCCATCCCGTGATCGATCAATTTCATCATGGTTCAGTTTGAATAGTGATTTTATGGGTTAAAGATCTGGTTCAACCAGGTTCAATCTAAATAAAATCAAGACTCCAATTTGATTCCACTAACTGAAAATAAGTTGAACTCGTAACTTTTGTCAAACAGCATTAGTTACCAACCAATTCATCTGCAACATCCTCTAATAATTGAGTTATGAACATATTTTATTGTATTTATAAGTGCTCGACATTTGAGTTTTAGGTGAACCATTTTATAATAAATACTATTGTAATCAAGTACTAGAAAGAGATATTACTTTTCACTCCCTTTATAAGATTATAATATATAGTAGAAATTAGGTTAATTTATCTAGGCCACATTTTCTTCATACACCTATTTATAGGGTAGAAAATCTAAAGAGTTAGATTGAGGACTCAACTGCACCATCAAGTGATTATCAAGATAGGATCTCTAGCATGGGAAGGAGATGTAAATAAATACTTACTCTAAAGGATAACACCTGACCGATCTCTTGATGTAGGTCTCCTGCATAGGAATGGATATTCAGGAAATGTCAGATGAGTTAAGTCAAAGGGTTGACTTAGTGAGATCTAAATAACTAAAAATTATATCTTATAATGTCATGATATAGGCAAACATCATCTGACCATAGACAAATGTGTTACTATATGTCTGACTATGTTACTATATGTTTGATTATGTACATTTGGTAGACCATTTGATTGATGACCTAGTCAAAGTCCATATACCAGCGCCTTAGTGTACATATAAGGGCATGTTAGTATTGTTATCTCTCAAAGGAATCATATAGGTTTACTACTAAACTAGAAGGTAGAAGCTAACTCATGAGATATTGGAACAAATGAAACTCCATTACTGGCTATCTTGCTTTAGAAGCATTATAGAATTGGAAGATATGATATATGCTATTGGAACAGATATGATCAATACCGCCTCCCAATGTTCGAATGAAAAACTTACCTATTGAGCCCTGAAGATGACATTTTAAATGAGATCCGTAATTTAGGTTTAATCATAGTCTTCTAGTGTACAGGACGTACGAGTTTTAGGAATACCCAAGGGTGAAGTGATCTTAAAAGATTGTATACAATGATTCCATTCTGAGGGAGTGATGAAACATGTTCATATTTTAGTGACTCTAGTCAATAAACTACTTATCCAATCTTAGTACAAAATGTTTAGCTATTTATCTGAATTAGGTTCAAAATCAATGAGAAGATTGGGTACAATATCTAGTGTGATCAGACATCTTTGAGAGGACCTTTTGATTTAGATATGACCACTATTGCAAAAACAACCGACTAATTGCTTAGTTTCTTCGATTAGTTAACTCAGTAGGGTACCTGAGTTAACTAGCTCAAAACGATCAATAATCGGGTCTGGTCGATTACTCAAGAGAGTAGTTAGGTTAGTCGACTAATTACTCGCCTAATTTTTGCTTAGAAATTTTTTGTTTTGTGCCCGACCCCACCCACCCAAGTACCCAAATAGGGTTTAGGAGAGCTTACTGTCAAATAGTAAGCTCCTATGCCCTAAAACCCTACTCGACACCTGACTTCCTAGCCTGCACCTCCTCTCCACCTGCTACACTGCATCGTCGGACTATGTCTCCTCTGACTCCGATCAAAGGACCCTTTGCCTTGGCATTGTCAACCTCAATGGAAGTCCCAACTCCTGCCAAAGCTCTCCTATGAGCTACTCAGATGCTCTACCGAGCCTCCAAGCTTATGTTTTGTTTTTCTCTTGCTTTTTTTTAACATTTTATTGCATGTTGTTCAAGTTTACATGTTAATTGCATCAGGTAAGCATACGTTCTTTAACCAATCCTCAGTAAGAATATGTTCTTCAAGTTGCATGTTATTTTTTTCTTAGTTATATAAATTTGTTTGTGTTTTCATTTTTGGGTTAGAACTTCATGTTACATGTCGTTTTAAATTTAAGCTTGCTTTAAACTCTCTCTATTGGAATATTTATCTATATCAATGTTGAAGACATTTCATAAATATTTTTGAGGTTTTCACTTTCCACACGCACGTGTGTACGTGCTCGCACGCACACACACAAAGATATGCATCAAGGATGCAAGTTTCAACACGTTCTATACCATTGATTAATTGGAAACCCTTTTAATTTCAATCACTAATTCACCATCTTATTCCTCAGACATTTATGAATTTATTTATGTCATTGGTCGATCATAAAACACCTTTAATACCTAGATTTTATTTGATGCGAGAGTTTGATTGAAGTATATAGTATTTGAAGTAATAATATGTTGTTGATTTACTTGAGTAATCAGAGTAATTAATTAGAGTATTTTATAGTAATTGATTTTAAAATTTAGTAACATGCTTATGTAGTTTTTACAAGTTATTTAACTTATGATTTAGTACCTCTATAGATGGTTATATCACTGATGAACATTACTTTTGATGCAAATCATTTTTTTATGTGTCTCCGAGAAGAACCGATCTGGCATGGTATTAGGGGTACCTTTCGAACCATGTGGATCGAAACACATTTACTTACAGGCACTGCGAGAAGGTTGTCAAGTGAGGTGTGTATAGGTTCCAGCAACATCTAGCACATCAAAGTGGCAACATAGCTGCATGTCCCAAGATGGACATGGAGATACAGAAGAAGATGATTATGTACCTTAACGATGTTGCCATGAAGAAGATCCAGAAAGCCGATGATGTTCAAAAGATGAGAGGGGGATAGATATCACTAGAGATGTGGGTTCGACGAAGAGATCACAAGTATCCGACTTTTTGGAGCAGATTGTCACAGTAGAAGTGTCATCATGTCAGATGACCATAAAAGATGCATTCTCCATGGATCATCGTGATAGAATTCATCATATATATCCAATTTCTCATATACGTAGACAATTCCTTTTAATGCATTGATGGTGGAAACCTTCTTGCAGATGGAGGAGGCGATTGTGAAGTACATGACTCAATTAAGGACTCCCACAAGATATGAGCTCAGTGGTCCATCTTTAAAGAAGGAAGTGAAGAAAGTTTGTGATGACTTGCAATGTCATCGGTATACATGGAAGTCGATAAGATGCTCTACGATGATTGACGTGTGGATTCAAGGAGGGAGCATCATCAACTTCTGGGTCAATTGAACCGTGGGTACTTCATTTTTATAGTCCATAGATGCCTCAGATGATGCTCACACTATGTAATACATCTTCAAGTTGGTGGAGGACTGTCTAATGCAGTGCAACTGAAAAACATGATTCGGATTGTGGTGTATAATCCATCCACCAATGTAGCAATTAGAAGATTGTTGCTCACAAAATATCTGCAGATTTGGTGGACTCTGTGTGCGCCGCAAACTCCATTGATCTTTCTTTGGAGGAGATAAGCAATAAGATGAAGGTGATGAGTGCAATCACAAAGGAAAAGAGGCCCATCGTGTTCACCTACTCTTACACGAAAATTCTTACTTGATGCTCAAATTCAACAACAAGAATGACATTGTAAGACATGGGAAAACAAGATTTGTGATCACTCCCCTCACTCTTGAGAGCGTCAATGAGGAAAAAAGACAAGTTGAGGTTGATATTTTCCTTATAATATGGAGGAACTACAAATGGTATAAAACTAAGAAGCGAGAAGCAGCGAGTTCCATAGTATTCAGCCCTACATTCTGAATCCACATTCCACATGCTATTTGATTTTTCACACCTTTGGCTCATTTATCACGTGTTGTTGATGTAGATTGATGCCTAACCATGGGCTTTGTCTATGAAGGACTTAACGATACCAAGAGGTAAATAATTTCATCTTTCAATGGTGTTGAGTCATCTTATAATATTTTTGTGGACCCAACTACCTCTAAAATTAAAGGAAGGCTCGATACTCCATTGTGTCCAGTAGCTTATTACTTGAACCCATTCTTATTTGACACAGAGTCTTCTCATGATCCCGATATTGTGGTGAGGAGAGGTTTCAAGTATTGCATGGAAAGATTTCATTTATATTTGGATATACAAGATATAATCACCAGGGACGAGCATTTGACATACAAACTTCATAATAGAGACTTAGCAATCCATTAGCTATGAGACAAATGATGACAATTACGATACATGTATATAGGTCATTATTTTCAATTCATGTCATTAAAATCATCATTTACTTTCTTAACATAACAAATTCTTTTTTAATAGATAAATTATGGTATAATTGAAGGATATGGTGAGATCCTTAAGCGCATCACAGAAGCGTGAGGATCGCATCGTATGCGATTGGGAGCGACTAGTCACACTAGTTGCTCGATGCAGCGGAAATTAAAAATTTTTATGTGACGAAACCACATGATCCAAGAACACTTTTCAAAACATTTCGTCTAAACCACAAACAAATAATAGTATTACCTCTTGAAGCAAGGTTGCAATCGAGTCTCCAAATGAAGAGACCTCCTGTCTCAAGTCTGATCCGACGGAGGAGACGCTTACGAGCGTGTTGATGAAACACGTGCTTCTCGCAATCCATATTGAAGATCCCAAGCCATGGATCTCCTAATCTCGACAAACAAGATATGACGTCTTCTTCACGAGCAAGGCACGTCGAAGTAGACGGAGATCCATGAGCAAACGATCAGGCATCATAACGACGACGATGTCGCGGCAATGGAGAATCTCTCTCGGGCATACATGGTGGACGACCACATGAGAGAGATAAAGAGAGTAGGTGTGTAGAGATAAATAGAGAGAAAGAGAGTTGTTGTATCACTTGTAACCTAGATGAACAAGGGGTGCCTCTCCTTTTATAATATTTTGTGATCCATGGATCTAAATCCATGGAACAACCCAAATCAAATGGCTTACATTGATTTGTGTTTCTTTTAATGATCAAGATGTTGTTGGAAAAAAATACAACAACAATTAGTTTAATTTAGATTAAATATATTTTATTAATCAAAATATAATTCAATCTTAATTAAATCAATCAAGCATACATGGAGATATTTGGATGGAGATTTCATGCAATCTAGGAAATCTCATACAATCTTGGAAATCTCATGTAATCTTGTGAGATTGCATTATTCCTTAAAAATCTCCATGATTTTACAACAACACTTGTTTTAAATAATTCAACAACAATAATTCATAATTATTTTGTGAATATTGCAATCTTGCCATAGGAAAATTGTGAATCACATTCACAACCCAAAATAAAATGTAAATTACAGGTCAATTAATTGTCCAATGTGAATCCAATTCACATCAACATTTAATTAACAAATGTAAGTTATAGATATCTCTCTCTCATATATTATAAATCACATTTATAATATATATGACTAATATGAATATTGCTATCCACATTATTCATATCCATGATAATTAAATCGCATTTAATCATCTTGGATCTCTATTCTCTTGTTTTCAAATAATATGAATCACATTCACATTATTCATGTCTTTTATCATTAAATCATATTTATTTATCTTCGATAACTATCCTTATAATATGAATCAAATTCATATTACTCATTATAATTAAATCTCATTTAGTTATCAATTTTCTCAATGCTTGAAAACATAATATCAACAATGAAATTATCCTGAATCCTTTCAAGGATAATGCGCTTTCTCCACGGATACATGGAGATAAGGACAAGGCAATTGTATTGTTCCACATATAGTGGCTTGGATATTGAGATCATATCTCAAATCCAGATCTCGAGCCTCCCATATATGCTTGATTAAATCAAGATCGCAAATCTAATCTTCTCATTGCATCTGAATCACATTCAGATCAATGTCCAACATTTGGACTAAGATCATATTACTTCTCTACTGAGAGGAGTCACTAAAATCTAGATCCATTTCATTACTCCCTCGGAATGGAAGCGTCATGGTTATAGAATCGTTTATGATCACATCACCCTCAAGTATTCCCAATACATGTACATCCTGCATATTGGAAGACTCATAATAAAATCGAAGTATTAGATCAACTTTACACTGTCTATTTCGGAGTTTTTATCAGTAAGTTTCTCATTCAATCATTGGGAGTTAGTATGGATCATATACTTTCCAAAAGCATATATCATACCTAGGTATTGATCATATACTTTCCAAAAGTATATATCAAACCTACAAATTCAGTCAAGCTTCCAAAGTGAGACGACCGCGCACGGAATTTGATTCTTCCCAATATCTCATGAGTAAGCTCATATCTTCCGGTTCAGTAATTGAACACGTATGTTCCCTTTGAGAGATCGTATTACTCATATGCCCTTACATGCACACCAACGCGCCGATGTATAGACCTTGATCAGGTCATCAACCTATTGGTCTGCCAAATGTACATACTCAGACATATAGTAACACATCTGTCTCTGGTCAGAGGATGCGCACCTGTATCATGATAGCATACGATATAGGACTTTGGTTATCTCGATCTCGTTAAATCAACTCTTTGACCTAACTAATATGACACCTCTGAATCTCTATTCCTATGCAGAGGACCTGCATCAAGAGGTCGTTCAGATATCAGCCTAACTGAGAAAGGATTGTCATCTCCTATTCAGGCTGGAGATCATCTCTTAACAATCATTTGACGATGCTTGATGAGTCCTCAATCTAACCCTTTAGATATTCATCCCAGCACCTCCCTTTATGATTCAATAGTTGAATCAACAGATGTATGATTATTACGATGGCCATGGTACATAAACCTAATTGTACTAAGGGACCTATTATGAAAATTACTTATTCTTCAATTCAGATCAGGGAATGATATTTTCAATAAAATTTATTGCATAATGGCCCGTCGTGGGCTCGCATGTCCAACAATCTCCCACTAGTCCAAAGAGCCATTAATGGGCTAATCATTGAGACCCGTACTCATGTGACAGTCATGGTCTATTAAAAAATAGCTAGGTATGATGATTAGTCACTCTGATCCCAATAGACTACTCCAAGTCCTTTTACGACACTTGCATATCTCCTAGTAACAGTGCTCACATCCAATGCGAATGTTGCATCTTATGCAACCAATACTCAATATTGTTAACACTATTATAGTATTTTTGACACTATAGCTTAATAATTATATTTTCATAATCCTTATCAGGACACCTTTATTCATGGAGATCTCTATCTCCTAAGGTATCTACAGTTAATACCTTTTAGATCACTATATATAAAGTTTTAAGTTTTGAAGATAACACTCAGAGATCACTATCTCGAAAGTCTTGTCATCTTTGAAGATATAGTTATTACTGCAATGAAGTATTTTTTCCATATTAGGATTAGTAACAGTTTACTACTCTCATTACATGCCAGATATCTGGCTTTTGTACACATCTAGCATACACTTGGCTTTTTATAACTGATGCACAAGGGCAAACAGTTCTAGCATTCACTTCCTCAACTCCTTGTGGTGTTATCCCTTTAGATAGGTCATTAACATATCTTAATGGAAGGAATCCTTTCTTGGAATTTCCAAGAATGGAATATGTCGAAGGTGTACTATAAATGTGACAGTCCCAATATCATCTTCTCTTTGCTTCTGAACAACTTCAAAACTATGATCCAAGAGGTATCCTTGAGATCATATCTTAAGTTATGGAACAACCATATTATAAAACACTTATTATTATCCTTATATCATTTTAAATGATTAGGATATCATCTCCATTTAGCATGATGAACAAAAAGGTACTCCCACTAAGCTTCATATGGCTCATCAAGATTCTATCTGAAATCATAACATTTATAATTTCATCAAATCTTATATTCCAGCTACAAGAAGCTTATTTGAGTCCATAGATGTATTTCTTTATCTTGTACATCTTGCTTTCTTCGACCATGAAGCCCTGGGGCTACTTCATGTGAATATCCTCAGAGAGGTATTCATAGCGGAATGCAATCTTGACTTACATCTCATAGATATCAAAGTCAAGTTGTTTAGTTATAGTTAGCAATAGTATGACGAGTATGAGCATGGTCTCTGAAGAGCAAGTCTCATCGCAAGCGATGTATTCTCTTCGATATGTAGCTCATGGTTACAAGCCGTGCTTTGAAGGTCTCTACCTTCTCATCATATTCCCTTTCTCTTGAAGGTCCATTTACACCTTAATGGGTCTTATCCAAATAGGTGGGTCCTCGAGGGTCCATATACAACACTTGTATATGAAGTATACTTTAAACTTTCATTGCTAAAATCCATCTTTCCTTGTTATGATCCTCATGAGTTTCGTCACATGAAATCTGATTATTGTCATACTTAACTGACACATGGAATACATCCTCAAACTTATTTGAAGCGGTATTAGTGTTTCATCTTTAATTGTCCTTTTAGTTTCCAATTTCAGGAGCCTCATTATCATCTCAAGATTAAATGAGTTCCTTTACTTCAGTTTCATCTTTATTCTCAAGAGTGTCATCCTTTCAGAATCATATTCTTAGATATGAAATCTTTTAAGAATCTCAAGGTCATAAAGTAGGTATCCAATATCGTCCTTTAGTTTCCTAATGAAGTAGCACTCTCTAGTGCTAAATTCTAGCTTGCATGCATGGAACCATATTAAGGATATATATTGTAGTCTCTACTACATATATACCTGGAAACTAATAGGTAATTATGCTAAAATTTATCATTGATAAGATCGTGTCACACATGATCCAGTTGTATCTCCCTATAACTCTATTGAGTTAAGGTGTGTTAGGAGGATTGAGACAGAAATGATATTCATATCTCCATAAGGTATTCTTAGAATCTATCTAATAGGTACTTGCTACCTAGATTAGATCAAATTTATTTTATCTTCCTTCAAACTTTGGTTCTAAACCAAAATAATGAAATCTTTGAACATTTCAAAGCTTTCTTAGGTGAAGAGAAGAAATCTCATATCATACATAATCATCAATAGATATCACATCCATAATGTTTACTATGATATAGATGATCTGCATACATCAATATGTATGAGATCCTATATACCTTGAGATCTTTCACCTTTTCCAAGGAAGGGTGTATTGGACATATTTAACTTTTGAATACAATATTCATAAGTATGTAAGTTTTGAAATTTGAGACATTCTAAAGTTTCATTCTTACTTGTCTATTGCTCAAATCAACAGGCAAACATCCAAAACTTGATGCCAGATCATTATCAAATGATCTTTATCCTCTTATTGATCTTCAAAGGTTTAATTTCATTACTAGAAATATTAATGAACCATTCATTAATTTTCTAATTCAGCAGAGTCCTATGAATGTTAGATTACTTTCTGAAATATATCCATCATAATTCTTTATGATAAGTCCATTCCAGAATTCATGTTTATTTCCAACATTTATAAACAAACAATGAGTGTATTCTAATGTCTAGGTCATAGAGACATTCTCTAAGACCAAGGGCTCTCCCACTGAAATTATGAAGTCTATTGATCCAATGGAAATTGTTGCAACAATTCCATCAATTCCAACGTGGATGACCATTAAACCTTAAGATCAAATTTCTAGTCTTCTAATATATATGCAAACCAATTGCAAGTGTAATTAGAAGATTGAGATACAATTATTGGACTTTATCTTATCAAATAAGAAAGTCAATTTCAATGATTTATGTAGATTATTTTCTATGCTTTATCCGAGTCCTCCTCTAAGGATTCCAGACAGACTTGATAGTCATACTATCAACACATCAACTTATTATAGTATTGGTATTAATCCAACTATTTGGATGTCATATGGAAGTCATAGAAGTAGGGTCAACTCTTTGACAATCCTTCTCATCTTGGGTCTGATCCATGCTTCCACTGCACTTCCTTTATCTATAAACAAACATTGCTTAAGACTAAGGATATCTTATGTCAAATTCAAAAGAATTCAATGGAAGAGTATTTCCACATTTATACATGCTTCATTAAATTCATACAATATGAATATTATGAAGCTTCATGAATGACTAGAGTATAGACAGTAGAACGATGACACTCATCATGTCTACATCCATCTAGACTCTTAATAACTTTTGTTCATGTAGGTACTCAAACATTTTGAATACATCATCTCTTACAGAGCTACCATTCTATCTGATGTAGAGAACCATGTCACTCATGATAAAAATGTCGAGAGCACATATGTATGCCAGAATATCTTCATTGATTTTATAAGGATTATTTGACAATTGCAGTCATCATCGACATGTCACTTCTAAAGTACATCCGATGAGAGATCGAGACTATAGAGACATACAAACTCTAGGGTTGTAGTCATATTATGTATTTAATTGTCATTCCTCATTATTATGAGGAAACTTGAACATTCCAACCTCATACATTTTGTGTCCAACTGTAAGTACAATATCTGGATCATGAGTCCAATCCATGATATTTTACTGGTTATTATTGAGTATAGAATTGAGTGGGTTTAATGAAGGATTATCTAAAATAAGAAATTTGCATAAGTGTATATATTTATATATACATATTTTACTTAGATTTGGGAGTTTTTATATCAAAGTTGTCTTGCCTTGTCAACAATGAAAGTTCATTCCCTTAATCACTTTCAATGTAAGAGATATACTTACCATTATATCTCAGCAAGATCTGGGATCTCCTTCCTTATCATTGTCACATCCCAATAATATGAGAACCTGTGACTCCGATAAAAAGAAGCGGGAATAGATTCCACCTTGCAAGTCCAACTTGCATTTCCCATGCGATCTTTAATACCCAGGACCACCACCCCTAAGGCGATGTTGACCCGTCATTAATTGAACCAACCGTCAACAGGAATACAACTCGCTATGCTCATCCAATATTGCCCCAATGATATGAGGACCCGATATTGGGGTCATTACGCATAGTCCTTACTCTTTCGAGAAGCGAAAAGCCCGTTCCAAATGGATTGTATGCTGGAGCTGTCACTTCAGACAGGCATCTCCTACATAAAATATCAGGCGACGGAACCCTCCGCCTTGACGGGAGACCATGGATGTCACTTATATGACCCTCCATATCATATTCAAATTTTAATTAATCATTATAAATCATATTCATTACGATTAATTCTTCCAAGGGAAATGACACATCTATTTATAATAGAGTGTCTTAATTTTAATTCGATTATAATTAACCTAATCATATTAAATTAATGATCCAATTAATATCCAATAAATAATATTTATTGTTACTTGAATTATGGTATTATCTCAAATACGTATTATTTTGGATTTTAATAATTAGAAATACGTCATGATTTCTTAAGCATTATACTAACCCTATCCGTTGTCATGACCAGTACAGACGGGAGTGGGATAGACCGCACATGGTGCAACCTGCTACCCCAACGCTCCTAGACTAGACACCATATCCACCTCGGGAAAGGATAATGCAAAATAGATCACTTTGTACTTGAGATGATCATTAGTTTTTCAACCAAAATTATACCATATAATAACAATCAAAATAATTTTGATCAACATTATAATGAGATTTGCTAAACAAATCTTAAATCCTATTCAAGCAACATGTTTGTTGGAATGTAGATCATTTAACCAATTTTATGATATAGATCACATCTAATCAATTATTGGTTAAAGCCATGTCATTTAAGGAAATAATTTTCATCAAATATTTTACAAATGTTTATGAACAATTATTCCAAGAAATTAAATAATTTTATTTCACTAATTGATTAAATGACATTCACTAGGTACTTGATTAGGAAAGTATTTCCAGCAGTGACCCTCACTTACTAAAAATACTATATCTCAATCAATTTAAATCCAAATTTAGCAAAATAAGTTTATAAACTTTTCTAATTTGATTTACAACACAACCTAAGCGATTTGCATGCATTTCAAGGCATTTCAAATCCGCAATTAACATCTTAATTACGTCATGATCCGCAGTCCCCGAAACAGTGGATACATGTTCACTAAAATGATCATATCTCGAGCATACGGAATCCAAATTACGTAAACTCAGATACTATGATTTCCTTATTAATGGGGAACAAAATACAATTATTAATTTCTTGTTTAAACAACTTAAACAATGCTGAAAATAATCACTAAATAGAGATGCGAAAATGAAATGCAAGAAAACTTTCGCAAACCCTATTGAACCCAAGTCGTCCTTGGTTCATGGATCACATCAAAAACCTTCGACCTAAGGATCTGATATCACTTGAAGGATATGGTGAGATCCTTAAGCGTATCACAGAAGTGTGAGTATCGCATCGTATGCAATCGGGAGCGACTAGTCGTACTAGTTGCTCGATGCAGCGGAAATTAAAATTTTTTATGTGACGAAACCATATGATCCAGGAACACTTCTCGAATCGTTTCGTCTAAACCACAAACAAGTAAAAGGATTACCTCTTGAAGCAAGATTGCGATCGAGTCTCTAAACGAAGAGATCCTGTCTCAAGTCCAATCCAACGGAGGAGACGCTTGCGAGCGTATTGATGAAACACGTGTTTCTCGCAATCCATGTTGAAGATACAAGCCACAGATCTTCTGATCTCGACAAACGAGATAGGAAGTCTTATTCACGAGCAAGACACGTCAATGTAATCAGAGATCCATGAGAAAACCATCTGACAGCATAACGAAGACGCTGCGTCAATGTAGAATATCTCTAGGGCATCCATGGTGGACGGCCACATGAGAGAGATAGAGATAGTAGGTGTGTAGAGAGAAATAGTGAGAAAGAGAGTTGATGTCTCACTTGTAACTTAGAAGAGCAAGGGGTGCCTCTCCTTTTATAATATTTTGGGATCCATGGATCTTAATCCATGGGACAATACAAATCCAATTGCTTACATTGATTTGTGTTTCTTTTAATGGTCAAGATGTTGTTGGAGAAAAACACAACAATAATTAATTTAATTTAGATTAAATATATTTGATAAATCAAAATATAATTCAATAATAATTAAATCAATCAAGCATACATGGAGATATTTGGATGGAGATTTTATGCTATCTTGGAAATCTCATGCAATCTTGTGAGATTGCATTATTCCTTGGAAATATCCAAGATTTTACAACAACACTTGCTGTAAATAATTCAACAATAATAATTCACATATATTTTGTGAATATTGCAATCTTGCCATTGAAAATATGTGAATCACATTCACAGCTCAAAATAAAATGTAAATTACACTTTCAATTAATTGTCCAATGTTAATCCAATTCACATCAACATTTAATTAACAAATGTAAGTTATAAATAGCTCTCTCTCATATATTATAAATCACATTTATAATATATATGACTAATTTGAATATTGATATCCACATTATTCATATCCAAGATAATTAAATCACATTTAATTATCTTGGATCTCTATTCTCTTGTTCTCAAATAATATAAATCACATTCACATTATTCATATCTTTTATAATTAAAACATATTTAATTATTTTAGATAACTCTCCTTATAATACGAGTCAAATTCATATTACTCATGATAATTAAATCACATTTAGTTATCAATTTTCTCAATGCTAGGACACATAATATCAACAATGAAATTATCCTGAACCCTTTCAAGGATAATGCGCTTTCTCTACGGATACTTGGAGATAAGGACATGGCGATTGTATTGTTCCACGGATAGTGACCTGGATATTGAGATCATATCTCAAATTCAGATCTTGGGCCTCCCATAGATTCTTGATTAAATCAACACCGCAAATCTAATTTTCTCATGGCATCTGAATGACATTCAGATTAATGTCCAACATTTGGACTAAGATCAGATTATTTCTCTACTGAGAGGAGTCACTGAAATTTAGACCCGTTTCATCACTCCATGCGAATGGAAGCGTCATGGTTATACAATCCTTTATGATCACATCACCCTCAGGTATTCCCAATACATGTACATCCTGCATACTGGAAGACTCAGAATAAAATCGAAGTATTAGATCAACTTTACACTGTTTACTTCAGGGTTTTTATCAGTAAGTTTCTCATTTGATCATTGGGAGTTGGTATCGATCGTATACTTTCCTAAAGCATATATCATACCTAGGTCTTGATCATATACTTTCCAAAAGTATATATCAAGCCTAGAAATTCAGTCAAGCTTCCAATGCGAGATGACCGTGCTTGGAATTTGATTCTTCCCAATATCTCATGAGTGAGCTCATGTCTTTCAGTTCAGTAATTGAACATGTATGATCCCTTTGAGCGATCGTATTACTCATATTCCCTTACATGCACACTAGCGCGCCGGTGTATAGACCTTGATTAGGTCATCAACCCACTAGTCTGCCCAATGTACATACTCAGACATATAGTAACACTTCTGTCTCCGGTCAGAGGATGCGCTCCTGTATCGTGACAGCATACGATATAGGACTTTGGTTATCTCGATCTTGTTAAGTCAACTCTTTGATCTAACTAATCTGACACCTCTGAATCTCTATTTCTATGCAGAGGACCTACATCAAGAGTCGGCCAGATATCAGCCTAACTGAGAAAGGATTGTCATCTCCTACTCAGGCTGGAGATCATCTCTTAACAATCATTTGACGGTGCTTGATGACTCCTCAATCTAACCCTTTAGATATTCATCCCAACACCAGCCTTTATGATTCTATAGTTGAATCAACAGTTGTATGATTATTGAGATGGCCATGGTACATAAACCTAATTGTACTAAGGGACTTATTATGCAAATTATTTACTCTTAATTTCAGATCAGTGGATGATATTTGCAATAACGTTTATTGCATAATGGCTCGTCGTGGGCTCGCATGTCCAATAATAATCACGGAGATGACACGCCTCATTTGAAAGCCATGGCCATCGAGATCTTGAGCTTAACATTTTCATGCTTTAGATATAAGCATAACTGGAGTACATTTTCCTTGGTAATGACTCCACTTCACCCACCGAATTTGATTTGTAATAGTAAAATAAAATATTAATTGATATAATTATGTATTTTCATCTATAAATCCATATAAAGAAGAGAAACATGTTGACGACTAAGACGTTGATTCATGTCGTGTACCCGTTTTTCATTTCCATCCTGCAGGAACGTCGACTTGAGAAAGAAAGAGATCCTCTTTCCTATCGTTATCGTGCACGCTTGGGTGAATGGATCAGAGATGTCAATGATCATCATGAGGAGGTTTTTTCAGGTTATAGATTGACCTAGGCTACTGTAACACATGCTAGTGGTGCCAAAGAGAATTTGGAACCGAGAAGAAGACAACGAGGTGAATGTAGCCGGGGAGCTTCATCTTTGAGCTCAAATACAACGTCGATGAATGAGAAGCAATAGTTACATCTTGAAGATATAGAAGATGAAGATGAAGATGAAGAAGAAGAAGAAGAAGATGATGAATATAACTTGAATTGGATGAATATACTTAGTATTGACCTGTCTCATTTGCTACTTGTATTATTTTTTTTGGGCATGTTGTTATATATTTTTTAATATTTTCTTGTGTTATGTACCAAATATTTTATTCCTAACTTGCTTTATTTTTTCTTCTTTTTTTATAATTGCTTCTTCTTTTTAAGCCCCGTGTAAATACGAAAATTTCTAAATATATGAATATATACGAGAGTATATGTACTAAAAATTATTTTAAATTAATTATTTAATTAAAAAATGACTAATTCTCGATTAAATCTGACTACTCTCCTGACTACCAATTAATCCTTAGTTAATGACCTTGCTAACCGAGTACTAACTACCGACTTTTGCAACCTTGGATATCATACTATATCTCGTTGTCCAGGTTACTGTGCATGGCTTATATAAACGTCATAAACTTATGCCCGAGTATTCAAGGATAATGCATAGTGTTCATGAGGAGTACAAGGATTGTCTCATTTGAGAAAAAAAATATGAATATTAATAAAGAGGAGAAATTTTATGATGATTAAATTAGATTTAGTTATCCCCAATAACATTATTTTGGATAGTATTATTCAAAGTTATCCCGGAATAATGTGGATAAGATGCAACTAATTTTGTATAAGTGAAGAGAGGATTCTGAGATAATTAAATTAGATTTAATTATCCTAGATATAATTAATGTGGATAGTACTATCTACGATAATCTTGGATAGTGATGATAGGAATAACAGTATCCTATTGAGATTTTATTGTGAATAGGAATCACAATTTCATGTTAATGTGTGGATTCACATTAATAATAAATGTAAATATGACTTACGTTTAGTTTTGGACCTATAAATGTGAATCATATTTTTTAATGGCTTACATGCAATTATAACAAATAAATTGGAATCATTTATTGATAATTAAAATTTTAAATTAAAAATAATAAGAATATAATTGTTAGAATATTCTGATAATATTAATAATAAAAATTAAAAGGAATCAAAGGAGCCCCTAGATTTGGGGGGCTGACCATGGTTACAACAATGATGGTGGACGTTTGATGAATCTCCTTTTCATCACCTTTATTATTTATTTTGGCCTTTAATCTCTAGTTAACTGCATGTAAATAACACTAATTTGTACAAAATAAGACTCATTATTTATTTTGATATTATGTAAATTATTAGATTTAACGTCAAAAAAATAATAAAGAAAATAGAAAGAAATGAAATACCATAAGTATTGAATGACCCCAAAACCACGAATCTAAGCATCATGATTATTGGGCCGATAAGGAATAAAGTAGTTGAGATCAGGGCCAATAGAGACACCAAAACCTTGATCCTAATTCCTCAGTAAATGGGTTTTGGAACCCATTTCATTATTTATTATTTATACCTCAAATTAATAAACTTTGAACATGGAACTTATAGATAACATACAAAGAAAAATACAAAATTTATTACACTCAAGAATAATGTACAAAGTGCCCTAGACCCTCAGGATAAAAATTTGCATAGAAAACTTCATATATATGTATTCTCCATATGAGCTCAAAATTCACCAAAATTCCTTTATTGTTGCTAAAATTGAATTATATATTTAATGAAGTTGTTTTCATTCAATTTAGAGTTAAGATGCAAAAGTTAGGTTTTGGACCCTCGTTATGTAATATATTTAAATAAAATAATAAATTCATTTATCATATTTTCACTCTTTTATATTTTCTAATTTTGTAAATATTATGTGAAATACATATACATAAATAGAATAAGATAAAACAACTAAAATTGCATTAAAATAAATAAATATACTGTAATACATAGATGAATTATACATGTATATACATATATAATAAATATACGTATTTATTTAAGCTAACAAATAACTTCATGAAAATATAATAAGTATATATATGTGTGTATTTAAATATGCTATAAATATATAAAATAAGTGTACAAAATAAAATCTAAAATATAAAATAAAAATAAAGTACATAGTATATAGGTAAATATACCAATATTTGTACATACAAAAAGTAACGTATAATAAGTTATCCTGAAAAATATATAAAAATTACCATAAAATACTACATAAATAATAAATAATTTTTATGTATTGAGAAAAAGGAATAAAATTGTATATTAATTCTTTTTTATTTATTTCTGCATTTCTTTTTTTTTGTCACGTAGCGACCTATGTGGCCCATTCAGATTGCGGGCTTGGTTGACTTGTTGGTCAAGTGGCCCTCTTGAACCCTAGGCATGTTAGAGCCGTTGACCGCCTAGTTTCCTTAATTTTCTCCACCCACTCCTTACATTTTGTTGGAATGACTCCTTCGTCGATTTTGCTCCTCGATCTTTGGTCTTTCACGCTTGCATGATTCCTCAATCGATGGATCAATGCATCGAGTTGAGGCCCCAACCGAAGTCAGCCATGTGCATATACCCTCCTCCTTCTTCATTTGAATTTTGATCCTATTTCACTCTTGAAATCCACTGCAATGGCACCATTTGATGAACATGATGATCACAAAGGGATCCTAGAGTCCAATCTTGGAGGGTCTGCGGTGCTCGACAAGTCGGATCTGCAATCATTATGTTGGCTGCTCTCTCAGCTCTTAGATATCCACAATCATGTGCATCAACAGTTAACCCACAATAATGCTCAAGTAATGAATAATGGCTATCTAAAATCTTTTACACCCTACAAAATGATATGTATAGTATGCAAGTCTAGGGGTCGAACCACTAAAGATCAATGGGGATAGACCACAAAATTGACAAAAAAAATCAAATTTTTTTCTGTTTTTATAGGGATTTTTTTTGTGGGTTTTAAATATTTATTTTTTGGATTGTAATTTATAACGTGTTTAATTTTATAAAATTTTCATGTTTTTTTCTTATTTTTATTTTCTTTTTAATATGTAATATGTATATATATAGATAATTTAACTATAAAGGATATAAATGTATATGATATATATAAAAATAAGAAAATACCCTAAAGTACAGTACTTTTATTTTCTTTGGTTTTCAAATTATTTTTTAGTATTTTTAATAATAAAAATATTTCTAATAATATAAGTATATATAGCTATATATATGATGTGTGATTTATATTTTTAGATATAGGTATAAATATTCAAAAATGAGTCAAATAAAACATTTATATCTTTTTTTCTGTTCTTGGGGTTTTTATATTTTTTACTATTTTTTATTTTCAAATAGATAAAAATGTTAGAACAAGGAATAATAATAAATGGTCAGATTGTTATAAAAATATTAGAATGGTTTTGAAAATCTGTTTGCAAATGGTTGAGAATGTTTAGTCCGACAATCGCTTAAGTAAAAGGGGTCATATATACCTTTTATATACTTTAACCATAACTCGTGCCTACATATTTTCAATACTATTTCTAATTAATAAAGTAATCATAATTCATTGAAAATACAAGCAATAAACTGATTAAAAATATTTTGTAAAATGATTTGAAAAATGAAGGTTCCTAAGATCACTAGAACTAGGTGGTGGAATCTTCCGCTGAAGCAATCAAGCTTCAGGGAGAAGGTTTTAGAAGACTTATCTTGGTATTGTAGCGGTAGTGCAAACGAGATGTGGGACACAGTAGCATCTTGTATCCGAAAGGTAGCCAAAGAGATGCTAGGCGAGTCAAAAGGAGGAGCTCCGGGTCAAAAGGAGGCTTGGTGGTGGAGTGAAGGGGTGCAAGAGAAGCTAAAAATTAAAAGAGCTTGCTTTAAAGCTATGTCTAAGGATAGAACAGAGGAAACTGTCACAGACTATAAAATAGCGAAGAAGGAAGCAAAGAAGGCTGTAAGCGAAGCTAAGTCAAAAGCTTTTGAGGTTTTGTATAAAAATCTCAACTCTAAGGAGGGCCAGAAGGATATATTCAGGTTAGCCAAAGCAAGAGAAAGAAAGACCAAAGACCTTTCTCAAGTGAGATGCATTAAGGACGAGGAAGGTCACATGCTTGTTACTCCGAAGGATATACAGTCTAGATGGGAGCAATACTTCCATAAACTTTTCATTGGAGAAGGAAATAGAGAGATCACTTTCGGTGATCTAGCTAGTAGTGAAAGTTACTTGAATCGTGCATGCTATAGACGAATACAAAGAAAAGAAGTAGAGGAGGCTTTGAAGGTTATGAGACCTGGGGAAGGTGTTGGACCGGATGACATCCCTGTAGAAGTATGGAAAGTTTTAGGTGAGCGTGGTTTGACTTGGCTTACGAATCTATTCAATGTTATTTGGCGAAGCAAGAAAATGCCTGAAGATTGGAGGAGGAGTATCGTGGTGCCTCTTTATAAGAACAAAGGAGACATTCAAAATTGTTCAAATTACAGAGGTATCAAGCTGATGAGTCACACTATGAAAATTTGGGAACGTGTGATCGAAAGAAGGTTGAGACACGTTTCCCAAATAAAAGAAAATAAATTCGGATTCATGCCAGGTCGCTCAACTATTGAAGCCATCCATTTGCTGAGGAGAACAATGGAGATTTATAGAGCTAAAAGGAAGAATCTCCATATGATCTTTATTGATTTGGAGAAGGCTTATGATTCCGTCCCACGAGAGATACTGTGGAGAGTTTTGGAGAAGAGACAAGTACCTGTCCTATACATTAATCTCATAAAGGATATGTATGAAAGGGCTTTATCTTGTGTAAGGACCCCGATGGGGAAGACTGACTATTTTGATATCAACATTGGTTTACATCAAGGTTTATCTTTGAGTCCATTTCTGTTTACTTTGATTATGTACGAGTTGACAAGTCACATTCAGGATGAGTTACCTTGGTGTATGTTATTTGCTGATGATATTGTGTTGATTGACGAGACTAGAGATGGAGTAAATGAGAAGCTTGAGGTTTGGAGACATGCATTGGAGACTAAAGGTTTTCGTATAAGTAGGGCTAAGACGGAATATATGGAATGCACCTTTGATGGAAGCAATGGTGAAGGAATCGAGGTGAAGATTGGTGACGATAACATTCAGAAGAGAGATTCTTTTAGATATCTGGGATCTATTTTGCAACATGATGGGGAAATTGATGGAGATGTTACTAATAGAATAAATGCAGGCTGGCTAAAGTGGAGAGGAGCCTCCGCTGTTCTCTGTGATAAGAAAATTCCTTTAAAAATTAAAGGAAAGTTTTACAAAGCAGCCGTGAGACCTGCTATGCTTTATGGTTCTGAATGTTGGCCTGTGAACCATAAACATGTGTAGAGAATGGTTGTAGCAGAGATGAAAATGCTAAGATGGATGTGTGGACATACACGTAAAGATCAGATTCGCAATGATGCAATCAGAAAGATAGTTGGTGTAGCTCCGATCGAGGATAAGATGCGAGAAAACCGCTTAAGATGGTTTGATCATTTGCAAAGAAGGTCAACTGATGCACCGGTTAGGAGATGCGAGTGGTGGGATGTTGAGTTGGCTAAGAGAGGGCGAGGACGACCCAAGAAGTGTTGGAAAGAGACTATACGAAGGGATCTTAGTTTTTTGGATATAAGTTCGAGATTGACCCAAGACAGATCTGAATGGAGGCGAAGAATCCATGTAGCTGACCCTAATTAATTGTGGGAAAAGTCTTTGTTGTTGTTGTTGTATTTGAAAAATGATTGGAAAATGCCTTGAAAATATTTTTGAAAACCACTTGGAAAATGTATTGCGAAATGTTTTCAACCTTCGCAAAAATCATTTGTTTTCCGAATTGTCTTTTATTTGTTTGAGTAAAATGTTTTGACTATTTGAAAATGGTTTGAAAAATGGTTGTAAAAAAACTTTGAAAACTCTATACATATTGTTTGAAAAATCTTAGTAGAATAATTTCCAAATTTTTTAAATATTTTAGAAAATTGTTTGTTAAATTATTTGAAAAAATAAGTTTTCAAAATTTTGCAATTTTTTTTTCAAATTATTTTGGGAAATATGTATATAATCATAGAAAATAAAACTTATCTACAAACCTTGTATATATGTACTTGTTAAAATAACTAGCATTCAACTCATAAACTCCCAAGTGTAAAATACTCCCTATTTCTTGTAATAAATATGCACTCCCGTATAAATATCTACAAATAATTTTGTTACTAACTCTTTTTATATTTTTAGAAATTCCTAAAAATTTTCAAAGCCTTAAACCCATAAAAATATACAAAATATTTTAAAAAACTATTTAAAAATTACAAAACTTTTCAAAAATCCATAAAAAAGTTCAAAATTGAAAAATTACTTCAAAAATATTTTATTGCGTTGTACATGGCATTTGCATTTTTCGGATTGATAATGATAATGAAGTAATCTAAATAAAATACAAAGATTGGATCTTGGTTGGGCTTAATCAACTTAATCACTGGAACCTTATAGGAACTGGAACGGAGACACTTCATATCGCTAGACTTAATTCTTTGATACTACAAGACTAGGTTTAGTGTCATCTTGACTGCCTACGAAGAATATTTTGGAACAAACGCTTGACTCTTATCGATAGTGACCTAACTTGCATAACTTCACCTTACACTTTCCTCAACTCAATTGAAGTGGTAGATGGTAGGATTTGTCAGCATGAGACACAAGCGAATGGAAACATATGAAGTCACAATTCTGTAGCCATTGTGCCCCAACCCAACCCAGTAGTGAAGATTTCTAAAGAAAGAATGTTTTGGGTTGTAATAATGCTTCAAAAGAGGGATAGTATACTAGCTTAAGAGAAAAAAGTCCTTAGTAAATGCTGATATACATAGTATTAAAAATATATAAAATAAAAAACTCCAAAAAATAAACAAGAAAAAAATAAAAGAAAATCATTCCCGTCGGAGTATGCACATGTGTAGTCAATAAGCAAGATTGAGCTTCAAAGTCAAAGATACATGTGAGCCTGCAGCTAGATGACTTGGATACACTATTCAAGCCTACTAGGGTAGGTAGCTACACTGACTACCATCCATTCTCTTCTCCACCTCCTCTTCTTGAGCTGTTTACTCTTGTACTTAGAAGGGAATACCCTGCTTCTTGAGGAAAGATTTGTTGTATTAGGGAATTAGGGTCACCATGTTGGAGATTATCGCTTCAAACGAAAGGAGCTACATCTCACTGGCACTATTCAATATAAGATCACAATCATAAGGGACTGTATATGATAATGAATTCTTTTGACCTGGCTTTTGAGGAGACTTGACCAGAGTTTTGTGGTTATCAAAGTATGATGTGTTTCAAGTCTGATTCCCATTAAAGTTCAAACCAAACTTAATTTCCCAATGGTCCGATTGAGCTCCAAACTTTGACTTTATGAATACAAGTTTAGGAGTTAAAATAAATCCGATTTATTTCCTTTTCTTTTCTTTATTTTCTTTTTTGCACTTATAGGTGTAAGTGTTTGCTGGGGACTAGAAAAAGCAAGTATGGGGGTGACAAATATCCTTTTATCTCCTTTATTCTTTCATTTTGGCCTTTAATCCCAAGTTAAATGCATGCAAATAGCATTAATTTATGCAAAATAAGACCAGTATATATACCATCAATATTATGTAAATTATTGTATTTAATGTCAAAATAAAAGAATAAAGAAATGAAAAAGAAAAGAAATGAAATACCATAGGTATTGAATGACCGTAAACCTCGAGACCTAGGCATCATGATGATTGGGTCGACAAGGAATAAAGTAGGGGGATATAAGGGCCAATAAACAAACAAAAATCCTAATTTTAATTCCTTAGTAACTGGGTTTTAGAACCCATTTTATTCTTTATTATTTATACCTAAAATCAATGAAAATGAAACTTGTAGCTAAAAATATAAAGAAAAATTCAAATTTTATTTCACTCAAGAATAATGCACAAACTGCCCTAGACCATAATAATAAAAAGCTGTAAAGAAAAATTCACTGGCACGTATCTTCTCCCTATGTGCTCAAAATTCATGAAACTAACCTTTGTCTTTCCTAAAATTTAATTATATATTTAATGAAGATGGTTTCATTCAATTTGAAGTTAAGCTGCAAAAGTTGGGTTTCGGGCCCTTATTATGCAATATACATTAATAAATAATCAATTTATTTATTCTTTATGTTTTCCACTGTTTTTAATTTTTATGATTTTGTAAATATTATAAAAAACATACATAATTAGAATAAGATGAAAAAACTAAAAATACATTAAAATAAATTAGTATACTATAATATATAGATGAATTATATGTATATATACATATATAATAAATATACATATTTATTTAAGCTAAAAAATAACTCCATAAAGATATAATATATATTGATGTGTGTGTAATTAAATACGCTATAAATATATAAAATAAGTGTAAAAATAATAAAATCTAAAAGAAAAAATAAAAATAAAAAACATAGTATATAGGTAAATATACATATATTTGTACATACAAAAAATAACACTGAATAAGTTAACATGTAAAAAAAAATAAAAATCACCATAAAATAATACATAAAATAATAATTTTTTTGTTTTGAGAAAAACATTACAATTATTTATTAATTCTGTTTTATATATTTCCACATTTCTTTTCTGTTTTGTCACGTAGCGGCCTATGTGGCCCAATCAGATCGCGGCCTTGGTTGATCCGCTGGTCAACTAGCCCTTTGGAACCCTAGGCATGTTAGAGCCATTGACTGCCTAGTTTTCTATATTTTGTTTGCCTGCTCTTGTCATTTTCTGGGCATGGCTCCTTCATCAATTGCTCCTCAATCTTTTGTATTTCACGTCTGCGTGATTCATCGATTGATGGAACAATGCATCAAGTCGTGGCCCCAATTGAAGTCATCCCTATGCATATACCCTCCTCCAGCTTCATTTGAATTTTTATCATGTTTCACTCTCTAAGTCTCTGAATTTCTTGGTTCCCAAGGACGCTGGTGACATCAGCAACCTCACCCTAGCAATTGGCATGGATGAAGAGAGTTGGAGCTGGTGATCTGAGCTCACGAGCCATCTTCGTCCGAGCTCCGTCATTGCACCTTCTCCTCTAAGGTTGAGCCACCATTTTATTGTTTAGTTTTGTTCCTAGGGTTAATGTTAGTATAGATTAGTATTTAATTTATGTTATTCTTGTATTTTATTTTGTAAAATCGCAATATCATAGA
Organism: Ottelia alismoides; assembly: GCA_037367405.1. Lineage (NCBI taxonomy): Eukaryota > Viridiplantae > Streptophyta > Magnoliopsida > Alismatales > Hydrocharitaceae > Ottelia > Ottelia alismoides. The sequence goes on from JAZKJV010010649.1 coordinate 780,535, forward strand.
TCATGGGAGCCTAAGCGTTGGCCATCATTCCACCGTCCTTGTTTCGACCACTATTTCATCTCCATTATCTTTCCTATCTCTTTCTCCACCTTCTTGATCGCCTAGCCCCCTTCGAATCCTCCTGTATCAAAGGTACAATGTCCCTCCACCACCACTCGCTAGACCACTCTACTCTACCCTCATTTTTACCCCGATCAACCACCATTAAAGGACAACAACATCGCCTTTGCTTCACTATCTTTTCACTTCACTTGCAGGTGCTGAAGACCCCGTCTGAGGGGTGTCTACAATAGGAAAGACCCCTAAGGCTTCATTGAGCTTGAAGCACCCATTGATGGGACCCGGACCTATTTGAGGGCACCAGCAGATTCGGGAAGGCTCCAGCTCACTTTTGCGACACTTGGTAAGCACCCATGTGGCCAACGTTGTGAGATACGACTGATTGAAGGAGCATGAGTAGAAATTGCATAAAGGCCCCTATACTTTGGATTTATGTTTTGGATTGACTTGTAGGTTTATTTAAATTGCATTTAGGTCCCTACTAGAAAAGTAATTTTGATTTCTTGTATTTTGATTATTCAAAATAACATTTTACAATTAAAAATTATAGGAAAATTATTTTAAATGCATGAAGTGATATTAAAACACATGTACTTTTGTGGGATAATAAAGAGTATTTACTTATATTTAAAAATTCAAAAAGTGCATATTTTCCTATTTAAATTTAAAACAAAAAAATATATAATAAATTCAGTATATTTATTAAAGTATGTTGCAACTCCATTCCAAAATCATTAAAAATACAAAAGAAAAACCAAAAAATTCATACTCTCTCTAACCCTAAAAAATAAAAAAATTCACAAAAAATAATTTTCTATTTTGTATTTATATTTATATATATTACTACATAATAAAATAGTTTTAGAAAATTCAGAGGTACTTACCTATTTTTAAACTCCAAAACAATCTGACTTTTTTATTATTATTCATTGGTTTAACATTTTTATCCATTTAAAAATCCATAAATTTTGAACAATTTATAAGAAAAATCCAAAAAGGGAAAATATAAAACGACAAAAATATTTCATTTGACTCATTTTGAGTGTTTATATTTGTATCTATAAATATCAATGCACAAATCCTTCATATATATATATATATTTATATTTACATTATTATTACTATTATTATTATTAAAAATACTAAAAAACATTAAAACCTTAAAAAAAATAAAAATACTATATTTGAGAATATTTTCTAATTTTGTATATATGATATATACATTTACATCATATATAATTTTATTATCTATATATATTCATATTAGATATATATTAAAAATAATATAAAATACCAAAAAAATAAGATAGAAAATAAAAAAATTAAATATAAAAACAAAAATATAAGTTAAAAATCCCAAAAAAATTAAATATTAAAAACACAAAAAATAAAAAATCCATATAAAAACAAAAAAATATATTTATTGATTCTTTTTGAGAATTTTTGTGGTCTATCCCCATTGTAGCTTAGTGATTCGACCCCTACAACTGCATACTATACATATCATTTTGTAGGGTATAATAAATTTTAGCAAACCATTATTCATTGCTTGAGCATTATTGTGGGTTAATTGTTGATGCACATGATTGCGGATATATGAGAGCTGAGAGAGCAATAGACAGAACGTTTGTAGGACTCGAATTGTCGGGCACCATAGACCCTCCAAGATCGGATGCTAGGATCCATTAGTTATCATGATGTTCATCGAATGATGACATTACCTGGGAGCAATGCCTATTGATAGATTTTGTGTTGATTTTTCTTTCATTATATTTTGCTTTATTCTTCTCTTAGGGCAAAGCATTGTACTAAATCAACCACTTGGGGAAAGTGGTGTTGGTGTGAGGGAATCTGAAGTCATCATTCTATGAAGAGGGTTTTCCAATGGTCTAAAAATTATCCTCATTGAAAAGCGAAGACAAAAATGTCACTCAAGCGACTGCTCACAAAACACTGATTCAAAAAAAAATAACCCATAAATAGATATAGCAATCCATATAAAGATATGTGGAGTTAAAGAATATAACTCTAGAAATGTGTGTATAGGTGTAAATATGTGTAGGGTGTCTAACTCAAGGAGCAAACGACAGATTGGGCAAATTAATGCGTAAAATTTTTTCCTCTTCTTGTCTATTTTTTATTTGTCTTTTTGTTTGGGTTTTAATTTATATTTTATAGATTTTTTAATTGTTTTTAATTTTATATTGTTATTTTTTTATATCTCATAATTTCAAAATTTCTCTAAATAGTTAATATAAGAATATATAAAATTATATATAATATAATGTAATTTAATTATAATAACACCTAAAAATAACAAAACAATACAAAATTAAATTTTTTTGGGTTTTATATAATTTCTATTATTTTTTTATTTTTGGAGATTGTATGCTAATTTTTATATATTTTTAAAGTCAGAAATATCCAAAATTAAAGATTAAATAAATAAGTTAGAATGTTTTGAATTTTAAAATAGAAAATAATCCAACATTTTCCAAAACTATTTTTAATTAAGAATATATAATAAAAACAAAATTACATAATATACATGAATATTTTTAAATTATTTGGGAATTTTTTTTATAAAGGATTATGGTGTTTTTAAATTTTTGATCATTTTCTTTTTTTGATCTATTTTTAGTGGTTTTTGGTTCGAAGCCACAAAATACTAAAAAAGCAAAATATATTTTTTTGGAATTTATCAAAATGTTTTTACATTTTTTGACAATTTTTAAGTTAGACAAAGGTGAAAATGTGCTCTTTTGATTTTTAATAAATAGGTAAAATACCTTAAATGCATAAATAAAAATATAGCTTGAATGTGTACACTATCAGGAAAAGTACCTTATACTTTTCATAATTTTTTGAGCAGGACTGATATTTCAATAAATGAAACGCAAGCACAAAAATACATGTACTAGAAAAGGTGTAATTGCAATTAAAATTAAAGGCTAGGATTTCAGTGCATTTTAATTAAAATATTATAACTAATATTTAAACTTTACGTACTAAAGGAAAAATACAAAACCTATAAGGGGTTTACAACAAAATGATCACCTCACGTGGGACGACACATGAGGTGACCTGGGATTGACCCAAAAGCAATATTAAATAATAACAATGGTTCACACGCAACTTTCACAAAAAAATTTAAACTAATTAAAAATATTTTCAGGACCGAAATGAAATGACACAAAAATTAGGGTATGGTATGGAAATTACCCTCTAAGCACGGATCGAGAGACTCTTGGCGCTTCATTTGACATATGTCGGTCGCGCAACGGTTGATGATTCTTTGGCACAGACGACGTGGATTAGATCACCCCTTAGATCTCACTATTACAGAGAGGGTTAATCCAAGGTCTCAAATCAAAATTGGGACGTAGGCAAGATCAAGCGCCATTGAGAACAGGGAATAATGTTTGCACAGAGCTGCTTCAATCATCTCCCACTTGACTTCGACGGTATCGACTATTGTTAAAATGTTCAAATCATCCCTAAGGATGTCCACAGCTCCTGGAGTCGTAAAAAGTGACTAGGACCCATTTGTGGAGTCATGGCTGCTCGAAGAAGAATGGAACTCTAGGTACTCCCTTTGCTCAACAAAATTCGACCCAGATGGGTCTTATCCCTCTAATACATGAAACAAGGAGCACAAGGGCGAGCAGCAGAGTAGGAGACGTTGAACTCCAAATCCATAAAGGATTTGGGTGAATGGAAGTACCTGGGATGTAGAAGACGCGTGACCAAACGAGGTGATGGCCAAATGAGAGGCGGAAACACAATCGAGTCCCAGTGGAGGGTTCGTCGCAGTAGAGCTCCGATAAACTACACATGGTGATTTTTATGCTTAAGCAATGGATAAAAACTTAAACTAATGGTGGGAAATGAAACTGGAAACTAAAATCTATCTAAAATGCAGAGAAATAAACCTCAAGCGACCGAGGGTTGCGAGATCAACCGCCAAAGCAGAGTTCCAGTGATGGGACAGGGAGCTCCTTCCTCTATGCTCCTTCGCACTGTGAATCTCACCAACTGCAAGTTGTCACCTCGTTGAAGGTGTCGGAACAGATCCGAGGGGCTAAGAGTGGAGAAAGAGGAACCAAAATTGAAAAATGGTGAGGAGGGTATTTATGTAAAAATGGTGTCGGGAGAAGTTCGAGGGAAGATTGTGATTGCAGGATGAAGAGATGGGGCATGGATTCCATTTGATATGGATTAGGGGTGAATAAAATACAACTCATGAGTGGAGTATAAAGCCTCGTGCCATGCATCATGAGGAAAAAGTTTGAGAAAAAGAACGACTGATCTGCATCTGACAGAGCTAGTGCTCAGGTCAATTAGTTGACCTTGATTCAACAGTCAAAGCTCTCCTATTTGTCCTCTAGAAAACAAAATCGGTTTGAAAAATACAAATAAATGAAATTAAAATAATAAATGAATTAAATAAAAGTCATAAAAATCATTTATTAGTATTTGAATATGATTTCTATATATTTTTACAAGTTTATTTAGTATGAATTACTTTTTGGGTTTTATTTATAGATATATTTATCTTTGTTTTATATATTTATTTTTATTTGTATATTTATTATTTTGTTTTCTTAATTTTTATATTTATAACTTATTATAATACAAATAAATATATTTTTATTACATTTTTCTAATGTATTTTACACTTAAATAAATATGTATACTCATTATATAGGTTTTAGTAGTGTATATTCATCTATGTATCTTTATATATTATTTTATTTTATTGATTATTTAATGGCTTTATTTTATTTTTATATTTTTAATAGATTATAAATAATAATTACTAGGGTATAAAAATAATAAAATAAAAGAATAAAAGAATAATTTTCCCTTTTATTTATACACAACTTATTGTACAATAGGATTTCAAAACCTAACTTTTGCATCTTAACTCCACATTGGATGAAACAACCTTCACTAAATAGCTTATTAAAAGTTATATACAATTAAAGTGATATTGGTGCATTTTGAGTTCATGTGGAGAAGATATTGGTATGAGAAGTTTAGGTTTTGGTTTTTTATTCTGAGTATAAATGTAGTCTTTGTTTTATTTTATGTGAAATTAATTTTGTATTTTTATATATTTCTATCTACAACTTTCATGTACAAAGTTTATATATGATGTATAAATAATAAAGAATAAAATAGGTCCCAACATGTAATATTGGAGAATAAAAATTAGAGTTTTTATCGTGTTTTGACCCTTTTACCCCCTACTTTATTCCTTGTCGAATCAATCATCACGATGCCTAGGTCTTGGGTTTTGGGTCTTTGGTATTTTATTTCTTTTTCTTTTCTTCTCTTTATTCTTTTATTTTAACTTTCAATAATGTGTTTTATAAGGTCTTTATATAATAAATAATGAATGTTCGCATGAATTTAACTATGGTTTAAAGGCTAAAATGAAAGAATAAAGGTGATGAAATGGAGATTCATCACATTCCTACACAAATAGTACCATCTCGATCATCTCTAGCTGATGTCATTCAAGAAAGATAGTATCTCCTAGGGACCCCAAGAGTCTATTCATGAGACCTGAGAGAGGTTCAATGATTTAATAGAGAAGTGCCCCACCACGACATCCGAAGACCAACTTGGTCCAACACTTTTTCGGGAAGCTTATCGAGAACAGTTATCGTCTGGTTGATGCCACCTGCAGAGGCTCTCATTTCAACAAGGATGAGGATACATTTTGGCATATATTCGAGGAAATTGCTGAAGGAGAGGACACACTTCCCTCCTCTCATTCCTTCCAAGTATAGCTACAACTATAGATCCTCTGCAAGAATGTTAAAATAGTGGATACACTTGAGGTCAACAGGTGCGAGAATCACCTGTCCAAGGTTGATATCATAGAGAAGAGGTCACAGTACCTATAGAAGATCGATGGGATCGAGAAGAGAATGAAGGGATTGGATAAGGTGGACATCATCATCAAGCAGATGGAGTTGCTGGTGAACACTATTAATGCCTACAATGTTTTGCCAACCACCCTCGACACTCCAGCTAAGCCGAAGGAGGCTCCAGTGCAACATCAACCTCAGTCGAGTCCCATTCAAACTCAGGTCCAGCACGTATATTGCATGAGCCTCAACCCTAGTCACAGTAGCAGATATAGATGGTTATTTATCATCCCCATGAGCCTCAACCCTAGTATCTTGAGCCATGCTTTCCACCTCCTCCGTAAATTCAAGAGTTGAATGTTATTTGGAGAACGATCAGCATCTTACCCATCCTCAGGGACAACCACAGGGTCAGAACTCAACCAATCGGTCGTATCACCGGCAACAAGGAGGGGGAACTTCCAGCCCAACCAGAACATCCCCAACAGGCTCTGCAACATGGATACCCTGGAGGCAAAACTACCAGCAGTTTGGATACAGTCAGCAACATTATTATCAGCTGGCTACTCAGTAGCAACATTAGTACTCCGCACCATAGTACCAACAACATCCTTCTCTTCTCCCTCCTTCTTAGTACTCTCAATGTTACCAAAAACATCTTCCTCATATTAGCATAGTTAGAGGCCACACCATGCAGAATCCTCTGAGGTAGCTCTGATCAACCCATCATTAGATTGTCTAGCCAACCTTATCAAGAACATGGCTAATATGATCCAGAAGATAGATGACATAATGACCACAAAGACTTTTATTCCAACATAGATCGAGGCCAATTCGATTAACTTCCCTCGTATGGAGAAGGTAGTCTACAGTGCCCAACCGGATTCATGTGAAAATAACATTTCTTTATCTAATTATGTAACTCTCAGGAGCGATAGGACACTCCAGCCGACTACGATAATGAAAGGAAAGCATAATAAAAGGGCACAAAGATTTCTTAGATGATGCAACACCAACTCCAAAAACATAAAAAAATAAAGCAAACGAAAATTATAAAAAGAATGCAACAAACAAGGTGAATTTGTGCTAGTGAAGGAGAAATCAGCAACAACAACAACCGAACTTAACCCAACCAATGGAGCCATGCCTCCAAAATATTTTGGTCCACAACATGTAGATAATTTTCACATTTTTGCAATCTACCTGTAAAGAATTACATGGACAATGTTTTGCAAAATACATTTTCTTATGATTACATATTCCTTTTATAGAGGACATTATATAGAAAAACTATATAAAAAATGAAAAAAAATACTTTATTCGATCCTGGCGTTATCAAAATATTACAAAACATTATGCTTGAAATGCCTTTGTTGAAAGCCATGGAGTACATGTCTTCTGTGAAGAAAGGACGAAAGAAGCATGTACAAAAAAATGTCCGAACTGCAAAATTTGACAGAGAAAACCAGAGACGCACATCATCACAATGGCCATTATTAATGCCATCAACAATCTCCTAAATAAAAAGAAAGACAATGGATGTCCACTCGTCAGATGCCAGATCTTCAATCAAGAGTTCGGGCAGACATTGCTTGATAGTGGATCATCTATTAATTTTTTGCCTTCTTCCCTACTTACTAAATTTTTTGTTGGGTCGCTCAATCCTACAGAGATGATTCTGCAGTTCGCAGACAGGTCAGTAAAGCAGCCCAAGGGTATGATGGAGGAGGTAATTGTCTTTGTCCAAGGGATGCAATTCCCTAATGATTTCATTGTCTTATATATGGACACCTCCGCACATATGCTCCACAACGCTATCATTCTTGGACGATTGAGCCATCGAATGACCGAAGCAATAGTGGATTATGACATTGGAGAGATTACATTCTACTTCAGGAGTGAAATGTTGATACACACAATCCCAGAATCAAAGCTTGCAAAAGTTTCATCAGTAGTGAGAGAGCTTGAACCAAATGAACCATAAGATTGTGATTTTCTAGCCAAAATCAAAGGCACAAACACAAGGAAACACAATAATTCTTCACCATCTTCGAGAGCTTGGATTTCGCAATCACATATACCGAGGTCTTTAATGATGATACTTTTGCTAATTGATACACTGAGATGATAGAACAACCATCCTCGTCTGACCATTGTGATTTCATTGCAGTTCTATGGGACGTGTTAAATTTATATTCAAAATGCACAATAGTGGACAACAGATAGTCTAAAGACATGACACCTGTTACAGATGTTGAAGTCTCCATCAACTCGGTTCCCACCCCACGAGTGCTCAAGCCTCTTCCCTCTTATATTAAGTGTGTCTTCCTTGCGGTTGAACCAAATATTCATCCAGTATTTATCAATTCCCTTCTGATCCAAGAATAAAAATCCCGTCTGCTTGAGGATCTTGAAAGAAACCATAAGGTAATAGGCTGGGATATTGATGAAGCTCCATTTCATCATCTTTATTCTATCATTTTGGCCTTAAAAACCATAGTAAATGCGTGTAAATAGGCTTAATTTAGGCACTTTAGCATTCAAGCATCATTGTGTAAATATTATATAAAATGCGGTTTTTAAAGACAAAATTATAGAATAAAGAAAAGAAAAGAAAAGAAAAAGAATAAAATATTGTAAATATTTTATGACCCAAACCCCGAGACCTAGGCATCTTGATGAATAGGTCGACACGGAATAAAGTAGGGGGAGATAAGGGCCAAAATACAATACAAATCCCTTTTATTTTAATCATTCTTTATTCACTGTGGGACCTATTTTGGTTCCATTTCTTATAATTAAAATAAAAAAACTTTGTACATGAAATTTATAGATAATTAAATAAAGAAAAATAGAAAATTGATTTCACTTAAAAATAAGGTACAGACAAGAAGTTATGGTCTGAATAAAAATCCAGAAACCCAACTTCCCAGACCCGTATCTCACAAACGAAAACTCCAAATGCAGAAAACTCACTTTAATTGTATATAGAATAAAATAAGCTATTTAATGGTGGTGGCTTCGCATTTGGCGGAGCTACGGTTTGAAAGTTGAGTTTTGGACCCCTATTGTATACTTGTAAAGAATAAAATATTCAATTTATTCCTTATTCATTATTTTTATAATTTTATATTTTTATAATTTTGTAAATATTATTTATAATATATATGTTTATTAAAAACATAATAAAAATGTAAATAAAACTCAAAATAAAATACATGTATGTATAATACATAGGTAATATACCTATAGACATACCTGTATAAATAATATTTATATTTTATTAAGTGTATAAAATAAATCAAAAAAATAAAATAAAAATATATTTACGTGTATAAAAGTATTCTATAAATTTATAAAATAATAAACAAAAATAAATAAATTAAATACAAAAAAATAAAAATAAAATACTTAAACATGTAGATATAGATACATACAAAGGGTATAAAAGGAAACTCTTATTTTTACATCTTATAAAAATAAATAAAATTCATAATAAGATCTTTAATAAAATAATAAATATTTTTTATTGAATAACCTAAATCTAATTAAATCGTTTATTATTTTTAATAGATTTTACAAATCTTTTTTGCCAATAATTTTCTGGCTGGTCCACGTGGACCAACCAGAGGGGTTCTTTGGTTGACCTCGGTCAACTCTCTGACTGAGGTCTGCAGCTTGTCAGAGCTACGTTTTTGGCTCGTTTTGCCCAATTTTCTAGGCCGCTCCTTACACTATCTCGAAAAACTCTCTTCTGTGATTTTGCTCCTCGATCTTCCACCATACACGCCCAAGGGTTTTTTCGGGCATCGCATCGCTATGGTGCCCGTTTCTTCCTCGTCTTTCACGCCCGTTCACCACATCTTCAAAAACAACCCACTTCTTCCTCTTCGAGTTTAAACACCCTTTTGACCCCTTTTTGCTCCTCTTCTCTCGTGCTCAGGACAGGTAGTGGTGACAACACCACCTCCAGCCGAACGAGGCGGCGCTAGGCTGGTCTTTGGCATGGCTCTAACCCATCTACGACCAAACAGCCGTCGAGGTATCTATCTCGTTGGTTTCCAGACCAATTTGAGGTTGCTTTGACATTTTCTTCATCGCATTTCACTGGAGTTAAGCTCCGGCGAACCTCCGCCACGCTCCACCTTGCACCCTCTATGTCCAATCCACCTCCAGGGGCTCTCTAGGGCTCCGTATTTTTGTGCTAACGTCTTCCCTGGAGGAAACAAGAAGAAAACACTCGTTTGCAGGGGGCTTTCGAAGGACGAGGGGGAGCCCCGGGTGCCGTGCGTTTCCGGACGTCATCCGGTGGTGCGGGGCCATTTTTGTGGGGCTTCCAATCTGAGAAATCACATCTGGAGCAAGAAGAAGTTGTCGGCAGGCTACCAGGTGGTCGGAGGCAAGCGTGGGCTCGATTCAAAACTCGTCATCGGCGAGTTCATCTGCAGTTCCTCCTCCATCGTCCAGAACCGTCCGATAGACTCCAGTTCTTCCAAGCCATCCTTCCTCCGTTGGATCTCGCGCGCCCAGGACCGTTCGATGCACTCCTGCTCTTCTTATCCTGGCCGCAAGTTGCGAAGGGGTATCGGGCTCTGTGGAGAGGACACGTGTCTAAGTGAAGCGATATCAGCCGTCCGCTCCCGCCTTTGCGTGGGTATTTTGCTATTCTTACCCCGTACCTTTTTGTATTGTTTAGTTAATACTAAAATATTAATCGGCAGTTAAATTAGTTTTGTATGAATTGCATTTAGACCCCCGTGCTTCTCTTATTTACAAAAGGATCCCCGCCAGGCGCGTGTAAGTCACGCGCGCCTTGGCGATTTTGCAGGGGCGTCCTTTTACTTTTGGGTATTTCTATTTAGTCTGGGGATTTATTTGTTCAGTATATATTTTGTGGACATTTTACATTAAGGCCCCCTAAGTTTCCGTTAATTGCAGTATAGTCCTTTCCAGGTGCGTGTGCTTCTACACGTGGGCTTGGAATGTTTGTACCTATACCCCTGCGGGTTTTGTGATTTACATTTGGTTCAGTAAGTTGTTTAACGCATATATATTTTGTGTGAAAATTGCACATTGTGCCCTTGGACTTTAATACATTTGCAAAAATACCCTTGGTAGTGTGTATTTTCTCTTCGCTATCTCTATTATTGCATACATCTATTAAACTGCAAAAATCCTCCAAAAATCAATTTAAGCTCCTGCTACATTGCATTTGCACTGCATATTTTTGTTTCCCTTTTTTATTGCATTTTATTATTTATTAAAAATCAAAAATAGCCATTTTCTACACTGTTTGCATTATAAAATCCATAAAAAATATAAAAACACACCAGAAAAATCCCAAAAAAATATATTTTTTTCTTTAGTGTGTTTTAACTTCAGTCCAAAATTCACTAAAAATTACAAAACAAAACTCCTAAAAATCACAAAACACCAAAAACCATCCCAAAAATATTAAAAATTCATCCAAAAGCCAAAAAATACAAACTTTGTTTCTGAATTTTCCTTGTTTTATTATCTTTACTTGAAAATTAATTTGGAGAATTTTTGTTACTGTTTTCCATCTTATTTCTCCATTCTAGTTTCAGCCTTGTATTTTATTCGTTGTTTTCTTGTATTTTGCCTTTTAAAAATACCAAAAACATTTAGAAAAAATCCCCAAAAATCACAAAAACAGTAAAATATTATAAAAATACCAAAAATATTTTATTTCAGAATTTTTGGCTATTTTTACCTATTTTTATAAATACCATATCCACACTTTTCTTATATTGTATATGTACTTAATTGCTGAAAAAGAAAATATAAAAAAGATAAAATATAAAAAGAAAATATAAAATCAGAAAATTAATAATCAAAATACAAAATTATAAAATTGAAAATTAAATGAAAAATATAAAATCCAAAAACCCACAAAAATATAGCATAGATAGACACTTGATCACATTCACACACTTGTGCATTTTGCCCCGTTCTATCATGTTTGCTCCCTGTGTTCAAACTCTCTACGTACTTGCTTGCTTTACACCATTTATGTAGAGTTAAAAATAAATTTTAACTTCACATTGCTTGTCATTGCTTGATATATAGTGTGGGTTAATTGTTGATTTTAGTTGGGATTTTGCGTGGTTGAGACTTCGACTGAGTTCCCGCCTTGTGTGGAACTTAAGACCCGCTGAATTTTAGCTAAAACAAATGGCACCGTTGCCGGGGAGCAACAATGCGTAGTTCGGGTCTTTGTTTGTGATTGTGATTATTTACCTATTTTGACTTATTTATTTGCTCATTTATTTGATATCATTATTTGACTTGTCTAATCACTCTTCCTTGTTGGACTTTGTGCGAGGAACCACGGATCGAGGGAGGCGCTCCACCTTAGGCGCCTGTGCACCCACGTGAAGGCGGCATGAGATATCTGACCTAGCATCAAAGGAGGCAGGGAGGAGTTGAGAAGGCAATCACCTTTTTGTGCATTTATTTATTTTGTAATTTGAAGTGAGAGAGACCTTCTATTATTGTAATAATACAGGTACTCAGGACTGGACTTTCGGGCCCAATTTCCAAGTGATTGTTCACTTGGGGGCTCATCGCGGATTTTCATCGGTTTTCATCGCCTTTTCTTATTTTGTTTTCCGATTTTGTTTTCCTTATTTTGTTGATTGAGCCCCTAGTTTTAGGATTGCTTGCAATAGACTAAGGCCAAACACTTAATATCTTGCATGTACTGATAGACTCGTTTGGACTTAGTCAAATTTAAACAGTCGCCTCATCATCTTCGAGCCTACGTGCCGCGAGCCCACCCCATCAAGCGCTACTCCTGAACTCGATTTGTCGAGAAGAGGAGGGGTGAATCTAGACCAAACTTTTTGGATTGAGGATCGGTGACCGACTTGTGGTTCTTCACGATAATAGCAATTTCTGAACATAGGGCGATTTCATCGGCTTGCATTTGCATATAAGATAGGTTTCAATTCTGCTGAGCATCCCTGCATGTAGAGTGCTGGAGGCAAGGTGAGCATTTACGCTTTAGCATACATCATCGTTTTGCCGCTTGCATTGCTTTTCCGCCTCTCTACCTCTGATTTTGATCACCTAGGTGCTTAAAAGAATCGACTCCTCGATAGGCTCGTGCATTCTAATTAAAAATCCAAAAAAAGTGATAATAATAAAATTGGGACTGCTAATATTACATGACCCTAAAAAAGACTAAAAAGAAAAATCTTGTATTAGGGCGAGTAATCCCCTCATTGTCTTCGCTTTTACTTGTTCGCGCACACACTAAGGATTAGTGCCCAAATCCCATTGAGCCCCTAAGTGTTTGTGCAACTTTTGGACTTCTCACCTCACTCTAAAACAGACTAGATAAAACCGCTCTTGTGGTCTCTACCGAGTTGAATAGGTTAATTGAGGGTTAGTCTTGTTTTCATTTTTGTCTGTGACTGTTGTGTGATTTCTAGATCGCCTCTGCGCATTTGCGCCTTTTCTCCACTTCTCTTGACTTGACCATCGTGCTCTCCCGATCATTGTCTTTTGTTTCCGAGATGGACCCCTGGAGCGTATTTTATCCGGACATTGCGGATCCCTCGTTCACTCCAGCCGGTCCACCTTCTTTTTCCCAGGAGGACTTTGCTCCTGACTTTTGTACATATCCGCCTCAGCCGCAGTTTCAGGACTCAAACTTCTGCCCATACCCACCACCACCTCCGTATTTTCCACCTTCACATTCACCCGAGACTGATCTGTCGGAGTCACCTTTCATGGAATCCACCCTTGAGCACTTGACCCAGATGATGGATCATATGAGACAGAGGATTGATCACCTCACTATCACAAATAAGAGCGACCATGATATTCCACCATTTGATGATATGGGTTCATTCGAGGATTTCCATGAGAGCTTGCAATCGCCAAAAATACAAAAAAATGAGAAAAAATTAAAAATCCAAAAAGATTTCGGGAGACACATGATTGAGTCGGACTGTGAGGAGAGTGCCCACTTGCCAGATCCTTTGACCACACAGCCTTTCACCCCTAGTCCCACCTTTGACCCCGAGGATGCCGCTGTACAGACTGCTCTTGGCATGCCTCGTGTAGATGCTGATTCCGACTTCCTCCCTTGTATGGAGGAGGTCCAAAAATTCAAAAAAATGTTGACTGAACCCGAAGTGGTGGTCGCTATTCATGAGATCATCAGTGCCCCACTTCACCAGGTCATGACTGATTTATCTGCTCCTCTTCCCAAGAAGAGAAAGCAGAGGAGCATATCTGAGCGTCATATTTTGACCATGGTCACTGCCCACACCATCACACACTGTCCCATTCTTAGGAAGAGGAACACTGCCACACCTTTCATTAGCCGCACCATCTCTGACCACACATGTGCTCACACTCTCCTCGATGGCGGTGCTTCGATTAGCATTATACCTTTCTCGTTGGTAAAATCTCTTCACTTAGGGTCTCTCAAGAAGACCAGGATGATTGTTCAGTTTGCTGATGGATCTATCAAGAGGCCGAAGGGTATCCTTGAAAATGTCGACATTTGTATTCAGGGCATGAGCTACACAGTTGATTTTGTCGTATTGCCCATGGAGACCTCCACAGGGGAGCACTCTCCAATCATCCTGGGACGACCATTCCTCGCCTCTGCGAGGGTCGTTATTGATTATGGATCAGGAGAGATTCGCTTCCGTCCTGCTGACGAGAGCGAAGTGTTGATCACCGCACCCACTACTGACCAGAGACCTGCACCTGGTGCGACTTTACCTATTTTGGCTGACCCTGAGGACCATGACCTTGATGAGACTATCAGAGAATTTTGTTGCTTACTGGATTCCACTGAGACCCAAGAATTCCTCTCCAAGGAGGAAGACTTGGAAAGCATGGACCTCGGAGTTCCTTCTTCTGGGACGTGGCGTTGTGTTGATGACATGCGCGGGATTTACACGAATGACACCATTGAGCAGAGGGCAGATCCTGAGACTAGACAAGACGACATGACTCGACTACTTTCACTGATGAGTCTGCTCCTGTTCACTTAGATTCAGATGAGCCAAAGGCTGAATTTGATCTGATTGCTTTTATTCGAGAATTCGGGCCTTTTTATGAGAAAGATGATCCGGTCGAGATTATTGAGGACGAACAGAGTTCGACTACTTCCACTGATGAGTTCGCTCCTTTTGGTTTTGACCTGGACGAGACCTCGCATGATGACTCTGATTACACTACTTTCGATGATGAGGAGTTTGTCCCTTTTCACTTTGACATCAGCGAGACTCCTAAGGCCAGACCAGACCACATCTCTTCCACTCGCCCGTCCGCGCCTTCACATCATAGGATCACCAAGGATGAACCTAGCCATACTACTTCCACTTATCAGTTCGTGCCTTTCCGATTTGATTCCACTGAGGGATGTCACCCTGTAAACCCTGATCGGCTTCCGTACACTATGGACCCCGATGTCGACCTGTACCACACTAGATCTATCCCTCAGCGGTCTCGCAAGAAGGTTAGCTTTCTGCCCTCTTGATCATGTGTATATCCATCTCTGTTGTATATGCACTTTTGCTTATCTTTGTTCTCTCTCTCGTATTGCTCGCCCACCCATTCTCGTGTTTACCTTGCTTAGGACGTACTTTGTCCTAACTATAGGGGGTGGACGAGCCGAGTGTTCATTCATTGTTCAATCTTATTACTCCTGTTGTTGCCTATACTTAGGGATTCTTATACCCTAAGTATAGGGGGAGTGATGCGTACATTCTTTTCTATCTTCTTCCATCTATTGATATCTTTTCTTCTTTTCTTCTTTTCCTCTTCTATCTTCTCAATCTATCAGAAAGGCGTCACCCCCTTGTAGACAGTTTTCTATACTTAGGACGTACTTTGTCCTAAGTATAGGGGGGTGTGCACCCCGAGTTTCTTCTATTCTTCGATCCTCTCCATTGTCTCCTCTTCTTGTCTATACTTAGGGATATCTTACCCTAAGTATAGGGGGAGACAATATGAGTACGATATGTTCATTCCCACCCTTGACCCTCCCTGCTTTGTGTATAGTCTGCTATACTTAGGATTGTTTGATCCTAAGTATAGGGGGGACGGCCAACTTCTCATTCGTTCATTCATTCGTTCTTTATTCTTTGGATTTTCCTATACTCAGTACGAGTTATGTCTTCTCCTTTTCTCTCTGATCTATGAGAACATAGCTCAAGCTAAGTACAGGGGGGTCGTATATACTATGTATATACTTTAGCCATAACTCGTACTTTTGTATTTTCTTAATAAATATGGCTAATTATACTTATTAAAATTCATTAAAAACCTTAATAAAATGATGTGATTATTCCTCAAATTCGTTTTAGATATACTGATTAATAAATCAGATGAAAAATGTTTTTGCAAAATGTTTGAAAAATAGTTTGAAAATCTTTTTCAAAAATCGTTTGAAAACTATTTGAAAATGTTTTGTTACATGTTTTCAACCTTTGTAAAAACAGTTGGATTGAAAAAAAATAAATTATTTTCTGTCTGGGAAATATAATGTTTGAAAAACTATTTGCAAATGGTTTGAAAAATGGTTGCAAAAATACTTTTAAAAATCTATCTATACTGTTTGAAATCCTTTGCAAAATGATTTTCAAATGTGTGTACATGTTTGTAAAAACTGTTTGAAAAATTATTTTGGACTATAGTTTTCAAAGTGTTTGAAAAATCTGTGTCAAATAAGTTTGAGGAATATATACATCACCCCAAAAATCCACTATGTATATATTTATGAAATTGATCACTTACCCTTGTGAATTCTTAAAATCCACTTCTTGTATATATAAAGAAGCACTCCCGTGTACATAGTTTTCACCTAGTTTTTAGCCAAAATCTTTTTGTTTTGAAAAATTCCAAAAATATTTGCAAAAAATTAAATTCCAAAAACATCTGAAAAACCTTTTTGAAAAATCTAAAAAATGCACATGCATCATCATCCTCTTTTTCAAAAACCCATAAAAAGTTCAAAATTCTTGAAAATTGCTTTACAAAATTATTTTCTGCATAGCATTGCATAGCATGAGCATTTTTTGGATTGAGTTTGATAGTTAAAGAAGTCTAAGTAAAAATCCGGAGATTGGAGCTTGATTGGACCTTAAAATCTACTTAATAACAGGAACCTTATAGGAACTGGGATTGAGGTACTTCAGGTCTAGTTGACTTCATTCTTTGAGGATCACGGAACTTGGTTCAATGAATTCTTGACTGCCTAAATAGAGTATTTCGGAGCACATGCACCACTCTTGTTAATAATGACCTAACTTGGACACTTGCACCTTTCACATGGCTCAACTCAGTTGGAGTGGTGAAGAGGTTGAATTTGCCAGTATGAGACGCACACAGGTGGAAACACTTGTCCACCTCTAGGGAGGGAAGTGCACCCCAACCCGTCCAGTAATGATGAGTTTCGAGGATAGGAGATCGTGGGTTGCAATAAATCTTCAAAAGAAGGATAGTCTACTGGCTCAAGAGGAAAAACTCCCTATGTAAATGCTGTTGTATATAGTATTAAAAAAAATGCAAAAGCAAAAACTCCAAAAAAGTGGACAGGCCTGTATAAAAATAAAAATGCCTGTCGGAGTGTACATATGTTGAAAGTCAAATAAGCAAGCTTGAGCTTCAAAGTTAGATTATGTGAGCATGCAGCTGGATGACTTGACTACACTGGTCTTGCATCCTAGGATAGGTAGCTACATTGGCTACCGTCCATTCTTCTCTTCACCCCCTCCTCTTGAGCTGGTTGCCACTTGAACTTAGAAGGGAATACCCTGCTCCTTAAGGGATGAGTTGCTGGATTGGGGAATCATTGGGTTGTCATATCGGAGAAGTCTTTCTCTTTGTCATTTTAGTTGAGGAGAGCCACCATCACTTACACTGTACGAGTCAGACTCATAGTCGTAAGGGTTTGTGTATGAGTTGAAATGTTTCTGACCTGGCTATTAAGGAGACTTGAGCAGAGTTTTGGGATTCTCGAAGGCTGTTGTATTTCAAGTTCGGTTCTCATTAAGGTTCCACCCGCACTAAAAATCCAAAGGGTATAAAAGCAAACTCTTATTTTTACAATAAAAAATTATTTACGTGTATTTACGTGTATAAAATAAATTAATAAAATAAAAATAATAAACAAAAATAAATAAAAATAATAAAAATAATAAACAAAAATAATAAACAAAAATATATTCCAAAGGGTATAAAATAAAAATATATTTACGTGTATAAAAGTATTCTATAAATTTATAAAATAATAAACAAAAATAAATAAATTAAATACAAAAGAGTAAAAATAAAATACTTAAACATATAGATATAGATACATACAAAGGGTATAAAAGCAAACTCTTATTTTTACAACTTATAAAAATAAATAAAATTCATAATAAGATATTTCATAAAATAATAAATATTTTTTATTTAATAACCTAAATCTAATTAAATCGTTTATTATTTTTAATAGATTTTACAAATCTTTTTTGCTAAGAATTTTCTGGTTGGTCCACGTGGACCAACCAGAGGGGTTCTTTGGTTGACCTCGATCAACTCTCTGACCGAGGTCTGCAGCTTGTCAGAGCTGCGTTTTTGGCTCGTTTCGCCCAATTTCCTAGGCCGCTCCTTACACTATCTCGAGAAACTTCTCTTCTGTGATTTTGCTCCTCGATCTTCCACCGTACAAGCCCAAGGGTTTTTTCGGGCATCGCATCGCTATAGTGCCCGTTTCTTCCTTGTCTTTCACGCCCGTTCACCGCATCTTCAAAAACCACCCACTTCTTCCTCTTCGAGTTTGAACACCCTTTTGACCCCTTTTTGCTCCTCTTCTCTCGTGCTCAGGACAGGTGGTGGTGACAGCACCACCTCCAGCTGAACGAGGCGGCGCTAGGCTGGTCTTTGGCGTGGCTCCAACCCATCTCCGGCCAAACGGCCGTCGAGGTATCTATCTCATTGGTTTCCAGACCAATTTGAGGTTGCTTTGACATTTTCTTCATCGCATTTTAATCCTGCATTGGGTCTTTAGTTATCTTAGCCTATAATCTCTTGCATTAGCTCTAGATCCACTGGTTCGCAGTTCACCGGAGTTAAGCTCCGGCGAACCTCCACCACACTCCACCTTGCACCCTCTACGTCCAATCCACCTCCAGGGGCTCTCTAGGGCTCCGTATTTTTGTGCTAACGTCTTCCCTGCAGGAAACAAGAAGAAAACACTCGTTTGCAGGGGGCTTTCGAAGGACGAGGGGGAGCGCCAGGTGCCGTGCGTTGCCGGACCTCATCCGGTGGCGCGAGGCCATTTTTGTGGGGCTTCCTTGCTGAGAAATCACATCTAGAGCAAGAAGAAGTCATCGGCAGGCTACCAGGTGGTCGGAGGCAGGCGTGGGCTCGATTCAAAACTCGCCATCGTCGAGTTCATCTGCAGTTCCTCCTCCATCGTCCAGAACCGTCCGATCGACTCCATTTCTTCCAAGCCGTCCTTCCTCTGTTGGATCTCGCGCGCCCAGGACCGTTCGATGCACTCCCGATCTTCTAATCCTGGCCGCAAACTGCGAAGGGGTATCGGGCTCTGTAGAGAGGACACGTGTCTAAGTGAAGCGATATCAACCGTCCGCTCCCACCTTTGCATGGGTATTTTGCTATTCTTGCCCCACACCTCTTTGTATTGTTTAGTTAATACTAAAATATTCATCGGCAGTTAAATTAGTTTTGTATGAATTGCATTTAGACCCCTGTGCTTCTCTTATATACAAAAGGATCCCCACCAGGCCCGTGTAAGTTACGCGCGCCTTGGCCATTTTGCAGGGGCGTCCTTTTACTTTTGGGTATTTGTATTAAGTCCGGGGATTTATTTGTTGAGTATATATTTTGTGGACATTTTACATGAAGGCCCCCTAAGTTTCCGTTAATTGCAGTATAGTCCTTCCCAAGTGCGTGTGCTTCTGCACGTGGGCTTGGAATCTTTGTACCTATACCCCTACGGGTTTTGTGATTTATATTTGGTCCAGTAAGTTGTTTAACGTGTATATATTTTGTGTGAAAATTGCACATTGTGCCCCTGGACCTTAATACATTTGCAAAAATACCCTTGGCAGTGTGTATTTTCTCTTCGCTATCTCTATTATTGCGTGCATCTATTAAACTCCAAAAATCCTCAAAAAAATCAATTTAAGCTCCTGCTACATTGCATTTGCACGACATTTTTTTATTTCCCTTTTTATTGCATTTTATTATTTATTAAAAATAAAAAATAACCATTTTCTGCACTGTTTGCATTATAAAATCCATAAAAAATATAAAAAAACATCAGAAAAATCCCAAAAAAAACATATTTTGTTTTCTTTAGTGTGTTTTAACTTCATTCCAAAAATCACTAAAAATTACAATTCAAAACTCCTACAAATCACAAAACACCAAATACTTTCCCAAAAATATTAAAAATTCATCCAAAAGCCAAAAAATACAAACTTTGTTTCTGAATTTTCCTTGTTTTATTATCTTTACTTGAAAATTAATTTGGAGAATTTTTGTTACTGTTTTCCATCTTATTTCTCCATTCTAGTTGCAGCCTTGTATTTTATTCACTATTTTCTTGTATTTTGCCTTTTAAAAATACCAAAATCATTTAGAAAAAATTCCCAAAAATCACAAAAAAAGTAAAATATTATAAAAATACAAAAAATATTTTATTTCAGAATTGTTGGCTATTTTTACCTATTTTTTTAAATACATATCCACTCTTTTCTTATATTGTATCTGTCCTTAATTGTTAAAAAGAAAATATAAAAAAGATAAAATATAAAACAAAAATATAAAATTAGAAAATTAAAAATCAAAATACAAAATTATAAAATTGAAAATTAAATCAAAAATATAAAATCCAAAAACCCACAAAAATATAGCATAGATAGACACTTGATCACATTCACACACTTGTGCATTTTACCCCGTTCTATCCTGTTTGCTCCCTGTGTTCGAACTCTCTATGTACTTGCTTGCTATACACCATTTATGTAGAGTTAAAAATAAATTTTAACTTCACATTGCTTGTCATTGCTTGATATATAGTGTGGGTTAATTGTTGATTTTAGTTGGGATTTTGCGTGGTCGGCACTTCGACTGAGTTCCCGCCTTGTGTGGAACTTAAGACCCGCTGAATTTTTTCTAAAAGATATTACCAATCTCCATGGTATATATTTGTCACTTTGCTCACCTCACATATATCTTGAAGAAGACAACAAACCCTCTTAGGATATTCAGTGTATATTGAACCCCAACCCGCAGGAGTTTGTCATGACGGAAATTACGAAATGATGTGATGTGGGATTTATCTATCCCATCTCTAATTCCAAATGGGTGAGTCCCCTGTCGAAGAAATCTGGGATCTCCATTATCACCAATGATAATGAAGTAGAGATTCCAACTAGAGTGTTGACTTCATGGCGCATCTGTTTGGAGTAAAAACGCTTAAACCTTACAACCAAGAAGGACCACTTTCCATTGCACTTCATAGATTAGATAGTTGAAAGAATAGCCGTGAAGGAATACTTTTGCTTCTTGGATGGTTACTCTATGTATAATCAAGTTGCATTGCTCCAAAAGATCAGGAGAAAACTACCTTCACCTGTACATTTGGGACATACACCTTCAGAAGAATGCCCTTTGGAGTGTGCAATGCACCCGCTACATTCCAAACGTGTATGTTGGTGGTTTTCATAGATATGGTCTCCAAATTTCTCAAAGAATTTATGAACGAATTCTTAGTCTATGGAGATAACTTTAATCAATGCTAGGGATATTTGGACTGAGTCTTAAAGAGGCATTGTGAGGTGAACCTTGTGCTCTCGTGGGAGAAGAGTCACTTTATGGTGACTAAAGACATTGTACGGGGTCACATCATCTCCAAGTGTGTCTTGGAGGTTGACCTAGTCAAGGTGGATGTGAGTTTGAAACTTGAGCCACAGACAAATCTAAAGTAAGTCCTATCATTCTTAGGGCATGTGGATTTGTACATAAGATTTATCAAGATATCAGCAAAATTGTTCGACTACTGACTAAGCTTCTCAGAAAGGAGGTCAATTTCATGGTCGATGACCGGTCCTCTAATCCTTAAATCAATTGATGAGTCTCATCATACATGCTCTTGTCCTTCGTCCACCTGATTGGCCTCTACTCTTTGAGATCACGACAAATGCCTCAAAATTTTCAATTAGTGTTGTTCTAGGACAAATATTTGATGGGATGCCATTTGGAATTCATTACGCCAACAAAAGATTAGATGAGGCCTAGAAGAACTACATAGTCACAAAGAAAGATCTGCTAGATGTAGTGTTTGCCCTAGAGAAGTTCAGATCGCATTTACTAGGATACGTGGTCATCATTTATACATATCACTCTGCCATTAAGTAACTCCAAAGTAAGAAAGATGTGCAACCTCGTATGATTCATTGGATTCTTTTACTCCGGGAATTTGACTTGGAAATTGGTGATAAACCAAGCATCAAAAATGTGGTGGCAGATAATATTTTAAAAATTATTGAAGTTAAAACTCTTGAGTAGAACACAATTCTTATTATAGAGACTTTTCCATATGAGGCAATTTTGTCTATCGTCTCACTCACGTGGTATGTAATCATCATCAACTATCTTGTCTCCAAGAAGATTCCGACTAATTGGACGAAGATTAAAGTTGATAAATTCTTGCAAGACATCCTTTTTTACCTATGGGAAGATCCACATCTATTCCATGAGGATACATATTGCTATGGAGGAGATGTGTACCTCACGAGGAGATCATAGGTGTCATAGACCATTGTCACAAGCTCAAAGATGGTGGACACCATTCTAGAAAGAGAATGGTGTTCTTCAATGTGGCCTATGGTGGCCAACTCTATTCAAGAACGAAGCTTATTATCAAAATGATGTGCTCATTCTCAAAGAATGAGCAGAAACATCACTTCCCGTGACACAATGCCTCTGAAATATATTCAGATATCAGACATCTTTGACAAATGGGGCATTGACTGCATTGGTCCATTCGCTAACACTCAGGGCTTTTGAATACATCATGTTGGTCGTTGATTACGCAAGTACATGGGTGGGCGCAATTACCGCTCGAGTTGAAGACAATCGCACCATCTATCGGTTTCTGAAAGAAAATCATCTCACGGTTTGGGATTCTGAAAATATTGATATCTAATAGGGGGAGCTATTTTGTGAACAAAATGGTCAAGAAGTTGACCAAAGAATATGGCAT
This sequence comes from Ottelia alismoides, assembly GCA_037367405.1. NCBI lineage: Eukaryota > Viridiplantae > Streptophyta > Magnoliopsida > Alismatales > Hydrocharitaceae > Ottelia > Ottelia alismoides. Next base: position 803,746 of record JAZKJV010010649.1, read on the forward strand.
TGAACATCGCGTTGCTATGTTGGACCGCCCACAGTCGAATTGCTAAGCTAAATGCTCAAACAGGGAGATTAAGACAATCCGCATAAACTTGTATGACCTGATAGAAAGAACTGGTCATAGTTGCTTTATTAAGTTCTTTGTCTTACTGCACAGTACGCTAGTCTCCACTTCGCATGTCTCCCTACAGCCTTGTATATGGCAATCCATGTCACTTTCCCGTGGAGTTAATTCATAAATCATTTTGGGCATTGAATATGTGCAACTTGGATTTCGAACAAGCTAGGAAGAATCAAAATGATGACCTAAACTGTACGCTAGAATTCTGAGACTATGCATACGATAACAACCTTACGTATAAGAAGAAAATTAAGAAATGGCATGGCATGCACATCCATAGGAAGACTTTAGCGCCTGGATAGCAAGTGTGGTTGTTTAAAGAAAAGATGAAAATTTTTTCAAGAAAACTGAAGAGCAAGTGGATCGAGCCTTTCACTATGAAAACTGTATGTGACAATAGAAGCCTCTTGATATATGAATTGTCACATGACGCACAACCTTTGTTGTCAACGTACAACTGCTGAAGACGTACTAAGAGAACAATACATTCATGTTTGTTGTCTATTTGGTTCAAGTAGTATTTCATGATGAGCTCAAGATATAGATGGATAAGATACTTGAGCTAAAAATCTCATAAAAATGATTTTCTTTCCTTTTCTTCTTTTCTACTTTTCCTTTTTCTCTTTTCTAATTCTTTCGAAAAGGTCGCATCCCTTTCATTAATGCTATACCTAGGATGTACTTTGTCCAAGTTATAAGGGAGGTGGGTACCTCGAGTTGTTAATTCTTTGATCTCTCAGATGTCTCGTCTACTCTTGATATTATGTCTATACTTAGGGATATCTACAATAAGTATAGGGGGAGACAGACGGAGCCGATGATTTAGTACATTCACCCTTGCCCCTACTTTCCTTATGTACAGTCTGTTATACTTAGGATTATTTGATCATAAGTTTGGGGGGACAATCGATTTCTTATTCTTTATTATTTAGTCGTTGTAGTATAGGCTTTTCTATACTCAGTACAAGTTATGTTTTACTTTTTCCTATCCGATCTATGGGGACATAGCTCAAGCAAAGTAAGGGGGGGTTGTATGTACGTTGTATATATTTTAGGAATAACTCGTAGTTACGTCTTTCAATAACATGGCTAATTCAAAAATATACAAAATTCATTTAAAATACAAGAAATAAACTGGTTAGAAATATTTTCCAAAAAGATTTGAAAAATGATCGGAAAATGTATTTAAAAATCTTTTTGAAAACCATTTGGAAAATGTTTTCAAAATTTTGTAAAAATATTTTGTTTGGCAAAAATTATTTTATTTCTTTGAATAAATAGTTTTGAAAAACTATTTTCAAATGGTTTGGAAAATGGTAGCAAAAAACAGTTTGAAAAATCTATATATAGTGTTTTAAAAATCTTTATAGAATACTTTATAAATTTTGTAAATGTTTGTAAAAATTATTTATTAAATTATTTGTAAAAAAGTTTTCAAAACTTTTGCAGAACTATTTTCAAATTATTTTGGGAACTATGTATATAATCAAAGAAAATGAAACTTCTTTACAAACCTTGTATAAACAAACTTGTAAAAATAACTAACATTCACCTTGTAAACTCTCAAGTGTAAAATGCACCCCCATTCATATAAATAAAGATGCACTCTTGTTAAGTATCTGCACAAAATTATGTTACTAACTTTTTTATTTTTAAAAAGTCCCTAAAAATTCATAAAACCCAAAACCCATAGAAAATTCCACAATATTTTTAAAAAGTTCATAAAAATTTGCAAACCTATTCAAAAATTCATAAAAAATTCAAAATCAGAAAATTACTTTACAAAAATATTTTCCGGCATTATACATAACATTTGTATTTTTCACACTGAAAACGACAATTGAACTAGTCTAAATAAAATCCAAAGATTGGAGCTTGGTTGGACCTTAATCCACTTAAACACAAGAACCTTATAGAGATTGGAACTGAGACACTTCGGGTCTACTAGACTTAATTCTTTGAGACCACAAAACTAGGTTCAATGTCATCTTGACTGCCTATGTAGAATATTTCGAAATACATGCATTACTCTCGTCGATAGTGACCTAACTTGCATACTCATACGTTACACTTTGCACAACTCAGTTGAAGTAGTAAAGAATTAGATTTGATGGCATAATACATAAGCAAATGAGAACATACGAAGTCACAATTCTGTGGCCTTTGTTCCTCGACCCGATCAAGTAGTGAAAGATGTCTGAAGATAAAATCTTGTGGGTTGTAATAATGCTTCAAAAAAGGGATAGTCTTCTGGCTTAAGAGAAAAAGTCTTTATGTAAATGCTATTGTATATAGTATTAAAAATGAAAAATCAAAAACTCCAAAAAATAGATGGGAAAAAAATCAAATAAAAACAATTCATGTCGGAGTATGCAGATATGTTATCAAAAAGAAACTTGAGCTTCAAAGTCAAATGTACATGTGAGCCTACGACTAGATAACATGGCTACACTGGTTAAACATTCTAGGGTAGGTAGCTACACTCTCTACCATCCATTCTCTTCTCCACTTCCTCTTCTTGAGCCATTTGCACTTGAATTTAAAAGGGAATACACAACTTCTCAAGGAAAGAATTGCTGGATTGGAAAATTAGGGTCACCATGCTGGAGAAGACTGCCTTTTATCGCTTCAACCGAGAGGAGCTGCATATCGTTGACACTATATTAGATAGACTCATATTCATAAGGGATGACATATGCATCTATTTGTTCAAACCGGGCCTTTAAGGAGTAATACGATCTCTCAAATGGATCATACAGGTTCATTACTGAACCAGAAGACATGAGCTCACTCATGAGATATTGAGAAGAATCAAATTCCGTCCATGGTCATCTCGCTTTGAAAACATGACTAAATTCATAGGTTTGATATATATTTTTAGATATGATCAAAACTTGGGTATTATATATGCTTTTTGAAAGTATATGATCGATACCAACTCCCGATAGTCAAATGCGAAACATAATGATAAAATCCTGAAGGAGATAGTAAAAATGAGATCTAAAACTTCGGGTTTATTCTTGGTCTTCCAGATGCAGGATATACATGAATTAGGAATACATGAGGGTGATATGATCTGAAAAGATAATATAACCATTACACTTCCATTACTTGGGAGTAATGAAACGGGTCTAAATTTTAGTGACTTCTCTCAATAGAGAAGTGATCTGATCTTGGTCCAAATGTTGGACATTGATATGAATCTGATTCTGATGCAATGAGAAGATTAGATTTACGGTTTTGATTTAATCAAGCATCTATGAGAGGTCCGCAAGATCTGATTTGAGATGTGATCTCAATATCCAAGTCACTATACGTAGAACAATACTATTGCCATGTACTCATCTCCAAGTATCCGTAGAGAAAGTGCAATATCCTTGAAAGAGTTCTTGGATAATTTCATTATTGATATTATTATCTCAGCATTGAGATATTGATAATTAAATGTGATTTAATTATCATGAATAATATGAATTTGATTCTTAACTCTGAGATAATGATACGTGATTTTCTTCAAAAATGTGAATAGTGTGAATGTGATTCATGTTATTTGGGCACATGAGAATGGAGATCCAAGATAATTAAATATGATTTAATTATCATGGATATGAATAATATGTATAGCACTATTCATATTAATCATATATATTATAAATGTGTTTTATAATATATTAGAGAGAGCCTATTGTAATTTATATTTGTTTATTAATTATTGATGTGAATTGGATTCACATTAGATATTTAATTGAAAATGTAATTTACATTTTATTTTAGATTGTGAATTTGATTCACAAATTTCTAATGGCATGATTGCAATGTTCTCATGATAATTGAGAATTATTATTGAGATAATGTTGGAATGAAATATGAGTAATCTTATTAAAAAAAGATTTCCTTCCACCAAAGGTGGTGGATAGCTACCAAGACCTAATGGGATTGGCTGGATGTCTCCACATGATTAGTATATGATTATCTCCATCCAATTATCTTCAAAGATAATTGATTTAATTGAAATTAATTTATATTGATTATTCAACATATTAGTTTAATTAAATAAATTCTTGTTGTGTTTTACAACAAGATCAATGAAAGAAACACCAATCAATATCATCCATTGGATTTATGCAAATGGATTGGGATCCATGGATTCCTAGAATACTATATAAGAAGAGAAAACCATAGATCTTTAAAATAAAATGGAAATATGATCTCTCTCCTTCTCTCTCTACACGCCAAGTCACTCTCCCTATCTCTCTTGTGGCCATCTTCCTTCATGCCCTAGAGAGAGTCGCCAACACCGCAACATCATCGTTGTATTGTCGGATTGATTACTCGTGGATCTATGTTTCCCTCGGTGCACCTTGCGCGTGAAGAAGACATCAGATTTCGTGTGATGAGATCAGGAGATTCGCCACTTGGATCATCAACATGGAATGTGAGGAGAATGCATCTCATCAATGCGCTCGCAAGCATCTCCTTCGTTGGATCGGACTTGAGACAGGAGGTCTGTTCCTTTAGAGACTCCATCGTAATTGAGACTTGGGTATTTTTTGGTTGTGTGATGTTTCATCACAATTCATTCATGTAACCCTGTTTATAGCATTTTTTCACCCTATTTACAAATTTTTAAACACATCATTATCAGTTGCATAATGATCTCCATTAAATAAGGAAATCATGGGATTTGAGTTTGCATGGTTTGGAATCTAATTGCCCAAGTTATGATCATTCTAATGAAAATATATTTGCTATTTCAGGGATGACAAATATTGACGTACTGAAAGAGTTAATTTCGATTTTGAAATGCCTAGAAATGCATGAATATCACTTGAGTTCTGTTATAAATAAAATTTGCAAACTTTGGAAACTTATTTTGCATGATTTGGGTTTAAATTGTTCAAGATGTACTAATTTTAGTAAGTGAGAGTCACTACTAGAAATTACATTCCTAATCAAGAATCTTGTGATTAGTCATTTACTCAATTAGTGAATTAAATGATTTAATTTCCTGAAATAATTATGGATAAAAAATTCAGAAGTATTTAATGATAATTATTTCCTTAAATGACATTGTCTTAACCAATAATTGATTATATATGATCTAGATCACAAAATGGTTACATGATATTCTTTCCAACAAATATTGATGCTTGAATAGGATCAGAGATTTATTTAACAAATCTTCTTATAATATAAATCAAACTAGTTTTGATTATTATTATTATTAAATGGTATAACTTCGGTTGAATGACCAATTATTATCTCAAGTAAAAAGTGTTCAATTAGCATAATCCTGGCCTGAGTCGGATATGGTGTCTGGTCGGGGAGCATTAGGGTAGCAGGTTGCTTTGTGAGCGGTTTGTCCCACTTCCGTAGGTAGTGATCATGACAACGGGTAAGGAAGGGATAATGTTTGGAGGGATCACGATATATTTTTCTAATTATTAGAATTCGATTAATATTATTTTTGAGATTATATCATCCTTCATGTAACAAGTAAAAAATTGTTTATTGGTTATTTATTGGATTGATAATTGATTTAATGTGATTAAATGAATTAGATCCAATTAAAATTAAACCATCTATTATGAATAGAGTAGTATTTCCCTTGGAAGAATTAATTGTGTGACTATTATTCATAATGATTAATTAGAATTTGAATATGATATAGAGGATCATATAAGTGATATCCATGATTTCCTATCAAGGCGAAGGGTTCCGTCGCAAGGGATTGCATGTAGGACACGCTTGTTTGAAGTGGCCATTCCTGCATGTAGGAATCAGACTCTTTGCTTCTTAAAAGAGTAAGGATGTATGTGTAGTGACCCAATATCATGTCCTCATATTATTGGGGTGATATTGGATTGCGCATAGTGAGTTCTAATCATGTTGACGGTTGGTTCAATTAACGACAGGTCAACATCATCTTAAAGGTGATGGGCTCGGGTATTAAAGAGGGAATTAGGAATGCAAATTGGACTTACAAAGTGGAATGTGGTCCCGCTTTTTTTATCCCAGTTACATGTTCTCATATTATTGGGATGTGACAAAGATGTGTAAGGAGATCCCAGATCCTGCCTGAGATATAATGGTAAGTATATCTTTTACATTAAAAGTGATTAAGGGAATGAACTTTCAGTGTTGACAAGGCAAGATAAGTTTGATATAAAAATTCCTAAATCAAAGTAAAACATGTTTTTAATTTTAGATAATCCACATTAAACCCACTCAATACTATAGTCAATAATAACCATTAAAATATCATGGATTTGATCCATGATCAAGATATTATACTTGCAGTTGGACACATAATGTATGTGTTGCAATGTGCAAGTTTCCTCATAATAATGAGAAATGACAATTTAATGGACAATAGGACAACAACCAAGGGTTTGTATGTCTCTGTAGTATTGATCTCTCATCGAATGTACTTTGGAAGTAACATGTCGATGATGATCATAATTGTCAAATAATCCTTATAGAAATCTAAGAAGATATTCTCGCATACTAATGTACTCTGGACATTTAATCATGAATGACATGGTTCACTGCATTATGCATAATGGTGGCTCGATAAGAGATGATGTACTTAAAATGTTTGAGTACCTGCCACAACCAAAAGTCTTTAAGAGTTAAGATGGATGCAGATATGATGAGTGCCATCATTCTACTGTCTATACTCAAGTCATTCATGAAGCTTCATAATATTCATATTGTATGAATTGATTGAAGCATGTATAAATGTTAAAATACTCTTACATTGAATTCTTCTGAGTTAAACATAAGAGATCCTTTGTCTTAAGCAATGGTTGTTTATAGATGAAGTGAGCGTAGTGGAATCACGAGTCTGATCGAAGCAAGAAGGAAAGTTAAGGAGTTTACTGTACTTCTGTAACTTCCATATGACATCCAAAGAGTTGGATAAATGCCAATACTACAATAAGCCTATGTACTAATAGAGTGACTATCAAGTCTATCTAGGATCCTTAAGGAAGGACTCGAATAGTGCATTAAAATAATAAACATCTACATAACATTATTGAAATGGACTTATAAAATATCAAAGCCTAATAATTGTATCTTATTCTTATAATGACATTTGCAATTGGTTGCATATGTTTAAGAAGACTATAGGTTTAATAGTCATCCACATGGATATTGATGCAATTGTTGCAACAATCTCCATTGGATAAATAGATTTGATAATTTCAGTTCGAGTGCACTTAGTCTTAGAGAATGTCTTTATGACTTGGATATTAGAATACACTCATTGTTTATTTCTAAATGTTGGAAATAAACATGAATTCGGGAATAGATCTATCATAAAGAGTTATGATGGATATGTTTTAGATATTAATCTGACATCTGAAGGACTCTGCTAAATTAGAATATTAATGAATGGTTCATTAACTTTAAAGTACTAAAAATTTAAATCTTAAAAGATCAATAGGAGGATGAAGATCATTTGACAATGATCCGACATCAAGCCCTGGACATTTGTCTATTGATAAAATCAATGGAATAGTGAAGAATCTCAGATTCATCACTCTAAATCTCATTAATTAAGTTCAAATCCCTCAAAATCATGGGCATTTCTTCATTTATTCTACATAATTAGCATTCATTCATGTTTTGATAAGAATTACATTTTATCCATTATTTCTGAACAAAATAAGAAGCCAAAAATCCCAGACAAAATTGACCTGTAAATAGCCTAACTTCCCTGATTTTTAACTAATCCATGCTAACTTCGAATGACCCAAAACCACCTCCATTGTATACATATCACTAACAATAATAAATGAAAAATGCAAAAAAAAATCACTAACCCAAATAAGGGGACCACAAATCCAAACCCTAGTTCTAGGATTCCTAAACTAAAACCCACATATCTCCCTTAAACAGTATCCATTTTTATCTTACTCATTTTTGAACTAATGTACATTCAATAACCTTCAAAACAAGATCAAGTTCAAGTGAATCGGAGCTCATATGTGAAAGTCGGGTTTTGGCCTCTTTTGTACATTTTGTATTTTAGCTTATTTTGACATAGTATTTTATGTATATAATTAACCTTTTTTAGTTTATTTCTTTTTCGTTTGTCTTCTTTGATAAAAGTTTTAGTAAAATGCATGAAAATCTAAATCCAAACTGAGTTTGAAATCAAAGAAACAAATTGAGTCCAAGTCTTCACTAACTGTCTGTATAAAATTGGTCCTTTTCGTATTGTATTTTATTTCTTTCTTTTTTGGAATTTTTCGGTGTGGAATTCCACATACGGGTAGTCTGACCCCCAAATTTTCCATTGTAAATTCCATATTTTTTCTTGCATTTATTTTATTTTCAGCATTTATTTTATTATTTATTTTATTATTTTTTGAGCCACTCTCTTACATTTTCTCTCTTATTTTTCTTGCAAGGTACCCGGCATAGGTGGAGCGATTTTTCTAGAACCGACGCATCTTCATTGACTTCCGAAAAAATCGTAAATAAATTAAGATCGAGTCGAGTCGTGAGAAAGCGTAGGGTTTAGGATTTTATTTCTACGATTTTAAATTTTCTTAATTAATAGCTCATTTATAACGGTGTCCGTTTGGACTCTCACATGTGTAGAAAAGACCTTGAACTTTTTCTGTGGTGTATCGTGGTCTGTTTCACTCTCCAATGAGGGTGGGTCCGACTTGAGTTGCACTTAGGATATAACTGCACTTATGGTTCTTAAAGCAATTTAAATTTTTGATTGTGCTCGTAGGACCAAGGGCCACACTTCACTTTAATTGTGACGCATATTAGATCAATCAATTTAGCCAAATTCAACTCAATTCTTCCCCGCTAATAGAACTTTCTGCCAGGTGCGGTTTTTTATCGACTTGCATTCATTTAGAATAATCTTTCAATTTCTGTATTGCATCCCATACGGAGATTGCGGGGATTCACTGTAAGTCTTATAACTGAGCATACATCATAGTTTTTCGCGTGCATTAGCTTTTCCCGAATTTCTCCCTCTTGTTTTGTCACATAATTTTAAAAAGAAATTGGTACTGGACGGTAGACAAGCTTTTGTGCTCATTTAATTCTTCAGTAATCACTTTATTAAAACTAGAACTGCTAAATATAGTCGACTTTAAATAACTCATAAAATCAAGAATTTTTCCGGGAGAGCGACCCCGACCTTAGATTCTTATATTTTTCTGAGTGAGTGAGAGATGACACTTAAGGTTAGAGCCCAGCTCTGACATTTTCATTCAGACTACTGATTTTAAAAACGATTAGCTACTTCTCAGTGAGGAATACAGTAGCTGGTAAATGGTCCGGATTTCCTTAGTAGAGTGGGTGGTTTAAAGGACATCGTGTAAGACTCCATCCTTAAGTAACATGGGTAAACATTTTATGGTCCGTACTTACACCTATACTGGCTGAAAGTAGATGCAACTAGTCATAGGAATTCGGGACAGTCTTTAAGAAAATCTTCAGCACCTAACAACTCGCTAATTATTTTCCATGATTGATTTATCGCCAACTTAAAATTGAAAAGATAACTACCGAGCTCTTACGGCTTCATTGTGTGAGTTGGTGAACCTGGGGCTTGATTTGTGTTTGATTTTACGTTCATGAACCGATTTCAAAAATCAAAACCGCACAATTGTGCCATCTCTCTCCTTTCTTGATTTGTCAACCAATAAACCTCATTTGAAAATCATGGAACTTTTGTCCAATAACTCTCCAAATCCATATCATGAAAATCAATTCTTCTCGAACAGAACCAAACCGTCATTCATTTCAGCTCTTTCAAAAATGGCAGAATATTTAGCTGAGAATCCAACAGAGTTATACTATGAAAATGAATTCGTATCGGTTAGACCCAAAACTACACACCATCCAACTTCGACAAGAGACTCTCAACCACCAACAGATCCAACACTCTCTACAAATCCGATCTGCTTCATGAATCACAACCCTTTGTATTCGGACCAGACAAACCAACAACCGACTGAGGTCTCCACTTCTTCATATGTCAATCCACTCTACTCCGATCATACAATTCGTCCTTCATATTTGGTAAATGTCAATCCATCATTCATGGGAGATTATAATTACATGATCGAATTTAACACTTCTTCACATCTTCCATCTACCGTACCCTTGAACACAAATGAACAACCATAATCTTGGATTGACCATGACAACCCCCTCTTCGGACATGACACTTATACAGAGGACTGTACTGACTACATAGAAACACATAAACCTTGTTTGCTGACTTCACAATATCAAGTCCGACCAATCATGATCAAAGGATTGAACTCTACTCAGACCAACTCCACATGCCTGGTTCACATGAGCATCCTCCTTCCATAATTTTTGAGGAGAAATTTTCATAAATAACGATCATATATTAGAAATTTTAAGAGACTCTTCTCCTAGCACGTACAGGAAAGTGGAAGATGAAATTATTGAATCTCAAATACAAGAACACACCTCGACTACTCCCATGATTGGTCATGAAAATATTTTTTAGGATGATATTTCGAGGATAAATAAGAAATTTGATTTAATGGAGGATAGATTTCGAAAGTTGGCCGATCGATTAATTTCAATCTCCGGTAGCTCGGACTTAAAAATGAATGAGGAAATATTGGATCTCATATTAACAATTTTGAGGATATTCAGAAACCTAGGGACGATTCTGACAGCGGCACTTCTGCATATTATTCCCCTAGAAATGACTAAGCCACTGACTCTTACTCAGAACATCAAAGCCCCTTCTCATCTATGGAAGACACCACATAGTCACACCACACAGAAAATACCAAAAAATTGGAATATTCAACAATACCCAAAAATCGAAAATCCAGAAAATTACATAAAAATCAAAACTGGAGAAGATATGAAGAATTTGGATCCTGCTTTACGAGAAGCATTGGAGAAAAGATTGATTTTTGAACTTCCCTTTATATAGGTAATGAATCTAGGTTCCATCATCTTTATTCTATCATTTTGCTCTTAAAAACACTAGTAAATGCATGTAAATAGGCTTAATTCATGCATTTTATCATCCATGCATTATTGTGTAAATATTGTATAAAATGCGGTTTTTAAAGCCAAAAATTATAGAATAAAGAAAAGAAAAGAAAAATAATAAAAAATTGTAAATATTTTATGAGCCGAAACTCCGAGACCTAGACATCTCGATGACTAGGTCGACAAGGAATAAAGTAGGGGGAGATAAGGGCCAAAATATACTAAAAATACCTTTTATTCAATTCATTATTTATTCATTTTGGGACCTATTTTTGGTTCTACTTTTTATATGTCAAATAAAGAAATCTTGTCCATGAAAGATGTAAATAATTAAATATAGAAAAATACAAAATTGATTTCACGTAAAATTAAGGTACAGATAAAAAGTTATGATCTGAATAAATTTCCAAAATCCCAAATTCCCAGACCTATATCTCTCAAATAAAAAATCCTATTGTATCAAACTCATCTTTAATTGTATATAATTTTTAATAAGCTATCTAATGAAGATGGTTTCGCATTTGGCAGAGCTACGATTAGAAAGTTCAGTTTTGGATCCCTATTGTATACTTGTAAAGATTTAAATATTCATTTTATTTATTATTTATTATTCAATATTTTTACGATTTTCTATTTTATAATTTTGTAAATTTATTTATAATATATGTGTATATTAAAACCCAAATAGAAACCTAAAGAAAATACAAAAATAAAATACATGTATATAAGACCTAGGTATATTACCCGTAAATATACCTATATTATTACTACTATTTTTTTAAGTGTACAAAATACATTAGAAAAATAAAATATACTTATGTGTATAAAAATAGGTTATAAATTTATAAAATAATAATCCGAATTAAATAAGTTAAATAAACAAAAGAAAAATAAAACATTAAAATATATAGATATGTATACCTATATAGCCCCTAAAATACAACTTGTAAATATAGACCTCTAAAAAATAATTAAAAAGCACTATAAAATAATTTAGGAAATAATAAACAATTTTAATATAATAACCTAAAATTAAGAAAATAATTTACTTTTTTAATCGAATTAAAAAAACATTTTTGCCAGGGATTTTCGGGTTGCAAATGGGTTCCTTGGTTGACCTCGGTCAACTCTCTGACCGAGGTCTGCAACCTGTCAGACCAGCGTTTTTGGCCTTCTTCTCCCATTTTTCTAGGCCGCTCCTTTCACCATCTCGTGATACTTCCTTCGTGACTTTTTCTCCCCATTAATCCATGATTCACGCCTATAGTTTTTCTTGGGGATTATTTTACTGAATCGATGCCACCACCTCGTTTTCGTATCTCGCTCGTCAACTCTTTCATATAGCCCCCCTCCGTCTCTTTTGAATTTTGAACCCTTTTGCGCATGTTTTCTCCCTTCCTTCTTGTGTGTTGAGGATCAAGGAGGTGACAGTGACCTCTCCTCGCCATTAGGAGGCGCGGCGAAGCAACGCGGAGGCCGTTCCACCATCTCTAGCCAAGCTTGGTCGTGAGGTACCCATCTCAGGCAAACCCGCCTTCGAGGACCTCTTTTATCATATTGTTATCGTAGAGTTAATCCTACGTTTATTTCGTATAATTATTCTGTAGTTTAATCATGCTAGTAACCTTAATTTCACCCATTAAAGCTCGCCGGAGCCCTACTCCGATAAACCTTCTATCGCATTGTCCACGTTTCTTCCATGCCTTGAGGGCCCTGGGAACTTTTTACTGTGGGTATTAGTGCCTCCTTTGTAGGTCCCAGGATCTGAAGGACCCCATCTGGGGTCGTTTTTGTCGAAGCCCGAACCTCCTGGAGCCATCCTCCTTCGCCGACTTCGCAACGGCGCTCCAGCCGCTCCCAGGCCATTTTGAAGCTGTCGTCCATTCGAGGAGGCTCTCAGGAGGCATTTGGTATCATCGGAAGGGAGAGGGAAGCACCGTGCGTGAAGATTTTGGAGCTTCAAATTCATCCGGGCTGAGTTCGTCAGTCGTTCTTCCTTCACGCCTCCACACCATCCAATCATGTTGTGTTCTTCCATCCTCTAGCATCTGTAGGATTAGATCTCACCACAGCCATTGATCACCTTTTCCAGGATCTAATCTGGGTCGTCTGCACGCGAAGGGGTATCGGGGCACAGGAGCGCGCCACGTGTCTTAAGTGACAGATTTGCAGTCGTCGGATCGCGCATTTTATGAGGGTATTTTGCATGTTTTCCCCCGCACTATTTTGTATTTAATGTTTAATGTTATATTATTCATCGACTTTTTCAAACTTTTGTAAAATTTGCGTAAGCCCCCCTGAATTGTTGTAATATTGCCTTTCAGCCCCTCCCAGATCATGTGCCTAGTGCACGTGTGTCTGAAATCTTTGCAAAAAACCCCCTATGAGTTTAGGTATATATTTTTGGTCCAAAAACATTTTAATATTGTTGAAAACATTTTGGAAATTTACAGTTCATCCCCCAAGAGTTTGGTAAATTGCTTGTGGGTCCTTGACTGGTCATGTGTTCACGCACGAGTACCTGGGCATTTCACAATGATACTTTGGAGGCTTTGCATATTTAAAATTAGTCCTTTAATTTCTGTAATCACTTGTTTATTTCTGGGAATATTACACTTTGTCCCTCGCACTTTTGCCTAATCACAAAAATGCCCCTGCTAGAATGCAATTTCTTTTTGTTTCCTTTGTTTATTTCATACATCTCTAAATTCCTAAAAAATCTACAAAAATTACCTTAGGTTCTTGTCTCATTTCTCTTTCACGCATATTTTTATTTTACATTTTTGTTGCATTTTATTATTTAGAAAAAATCAAAAACAAGTATTTTTAGCCCTGTTTGCATGATAAAATCCATAAGATTTATAAAAACACTTTAAAAAATCCAAAAAATACATTTTGTGTATTTTAGTATCTTTTAACTTCAGACCAAAAATCATTAAAAATATAAAAGAAAATTCTTAAAAATTATAAAACCCCAAAAACCTACATGAAAATATTAAAAATTCCTAAAAATTCCTAAAAATATAATTTCTGTCTCATAATTTTCTCTATCTTATTATCTTCAAAAAATTAATTTGAGGAATTTTGGACTCTTTCTGATATTTTTCAACCTCATTATAGTTTCAGCCTTCAATTTCGTGCACTGATTTTAATATTTTTGACTTGAAAAAAATACAAGAAAAATTAGGAAAAATGGAAAAATCACAAAAATCGTAGAAAATATAAAAAGCCCAAAAATATTTCATTTCATGTATTTGAAGTATTTTTCCCTATTTTTATCTCTCTCTTATCTCTAGTGTATATATTGCTTATATATTATATCTTTATTAAAATAAAAAGAAAGTACAAAAATATAAAATATAAAAATAAAATACAAAATTAGTAATTTAAAAATCAAAATATAAAAATATAATATTAAAAAAATTATATAAAAAAATTATAAAATAAAAAAACCCACAAAAAATAGCATTTATAGACAAATCATCACATTCACCTTTTGAGCTTGATTGCCCCGATCTATCCTGCTTCCTCCCTGTGTTCGACGTCTACACATACTTGCACTTATACACATATTTGTTGTAGAGTTATAATAAATTTTAGCTCCGTACCACATTTCATTGTTTGATCTCTGTTGTGGGTTAATTGTTGTTTGAATTCCAGATTTCATGTGGTCGACTCGACGGCTGAGTTCTCGCCTTGTGTGGAACTTAAGACCATCGATTTTTGGGTTCAAAAAATGGCACCGCTACTGGGGAGCAACAACACATAGATCGCCTCTTACTTGATTGTGATTATTTGCCTATTTTTGCCTTATTTATTTGCTTGTTTATTTGATATAATTATTTGACTTGTCTAATCACCCTCTCTTGTTAACTTTGTGCGAGGAACCGCAGATCGAGGGAGGTGCTCCACCCTTGGCGCCTGCGCCGCACATCAAGGCGGCAAGACATTTCTGACCTAGCATCAAAGGAGGCAGGGAGGATTTGAGAAGACAGTTGCATCTTGAGTATTTTTTTGCATTTATTTATTTGTGTAATTTAAGTGAGAGACAGACCACTTTTATTTGTAATAATATAGGTGCTCGAACTTTGGACATTCGGGCCCAATTTCTAAGTGTTTGTTCACTTGGGGGCTCACCGTGGTTTTCACGATTTTCATCGCAATTTTTTTCCTTTGTTTTCTCGGTTTTCTTTTCATTATTTTGTGTGATTGAGCCCTTACTTTTAGGATTGCTTGCGATAGATTAAGGCCAAACACTTAATATATTTGCCCGTGCCTATAGGGACGTTTGGACTTAGTCAAATTTTAAACTGCTTCTCACTTAGTCTCGGAACCATCACGCTGTGAGAGTTCTCCATATAGTGCATGTAGGACCCACTGTGGTGAGTACTGAGGAAACTCCAAGACTGGACACTTCGGTTCGATTCTAGGTCATTATCATTGGTTCTTCACGCTAATAGCAATTTCAGAAACTTAGGGCGATTTCATCGGCTTGCATTTGCATATAGATAGGTTTCAATTCTGTTGAGCATCATTGCATGTAGAGTGATGGAGGCAAGGTGAGCATTTATGCTTTAGCATACATCATCGTTTTGCTGCTTTCATTGCTTTTCCACCTCTCTACCTCTGATTTTGCCAACCTAGGTGTTAAGTGAAATTGACTCATTAGGCTCGAGCATTTCTCACTAAAAAACAAAAAAAGTGATAACCAATAAAATTGGGACTGCTAACATTACTTGACCCTAAAAATCAACCAAAAAGAAAAATATTGTATTGGGGCGAGTAATCCCCTCATTGTCTTCGCTTTTATTTGCTCGCACATACACTAAGGTTAGTGCCCAAATCCCATTTCAGCCCCCTAAGTATTTGTGCAACTCTTAGTCTTCTCACCTAACTCTAAAACAGACAAGATAAAAAGATCGATTTTTCGATCTCTACCTAATTGAGTAGGTGAATTGAGGGTTTGTTTTGTGTGAGCTTTGTTTGTGCTTGCTTGTGTGTATTCGAGATCATCTCTGCACATTTGCGCCTTTTTCTTCACTTCCCTTGACTTGATCATCGTGCTCTCCCGACTATCAGTTTTCTCTTGCTTCGAGATGACCGACTGGAGCATATTTTATCCGAATTTTACGGATCCTTCGTTCACTCCATCTGGCCCACCTCCCTTTTTCCAGGAGGACTTTTCTCCTGACCTTTGTACATATATGCCTCAGACACAGTATCAGGACTCGGACTTCTACCCACATCCTCCACCACCCCCACATTTTCCACCTTCACATCCACCTGAGACTGATTTGTTGGAGTCACCTTTCATGGTGTCCACCCTTGAGCACTTGACTCAGATGATGAATCATATGAGACAGAGGATTGACCACCTCACTAGTACAAATAAGAGCGACCCTGATATTCCACCATTTGATGATGTGGGTTCACTCTAGGATTTCCATGAGAGCTTTCAATCGCCCAAAATACAAGAAATGAGAAAAGTTTAAAAATCCAAAAAGAGTGTGGAAGACCTTTGGTTGATTCAGACTGTGAGGAGAGTGTCCACTTGCCGACCCTTTGACCGCACAGTCTTTCACACCCTGTCCCACCTTTGACCCCGAGGATACCGCTGTATAGACTGCTCTTGGCATGCCTCATGTAGATGTTGATTCCGACTTCCTCCCTTGTATGGAGGAGGTCGAAAAATTCAAAAAAAATGTTGACTGAACCCAAAGTGGTGGCCACTATTCATGGGATTATCCATGCCCCACTTCAGCAAGCCGTGACCCAATTATCTGCTCCTCTTCCCAAGAAGAGAAAGCGGAGGAGCAGATCTGAGCATCATATTCTGACCATGGCCATTGCCCATGCCATCACACACCGTCCCATTCCTAAGAAGAGGAACATTGCTACACCTTTCATTAGCTTCACCATCTCTGACCACACATGTGATCACACTCTCCTCGACGACGGTGCTTCGATTAGCATATTACCCTTCTCGCAGGTACAGTCTCTTTACTTAGGGCCTCTCAAGAAAACCAGGATGATCGTTCAGTTTGCTGATAGATCTATCAAGAGGCCGAAGAGTATCCTTGAAAACGTCATCATATTGATTCAGGGCACGAGCTACAATGTTCATTTTGTCGTATTGCCCATCGAAACCTCCACAGGGGAGCACTCTCCAATCATCCTGGGATGACCATTCCTCACCTCAGCGAGGGTCGTTATTGATTATGGATCAGGAGAGATTCGCTTCCGTCTTGTTGACGAAAGCGAAGTGTTCAGTACCGCACCCACCATTGACCAGAGACCTGCACCTGATGCACCTTCACCTATCTTGGCTGACCTTGAGGACCATGACCTTGATGAGACTATCAGAGAATTTGTTGCTTACTGGATTCCACTAAGACCTAGAATTCCTCTCCAGGGAGGAAGACTTAGAAAGCATGGACCTCGGAGCTCCTTCTTCTGGGACGTGGCGATGTGGTGATGACATCCGAAGGATTTGCACGATCGACACTGTTGAGCGGAGGGCACATTCAGAGATGAGATAGGAGGGACATGATTTGACTATTTCCACTAATGGGTACGTTCCTGTTCACTTAGATTCAGATAAGACCAAGGCTGAATTTGATTTAGTTGTTTTATTCGGGAATTCGAGCCTTTCGATGAGAAAGATGATCCGGTTGAGATTATTGAGGAAGAACAAAGTTTGACTACTTCCACTGATGAGTTCGTTCCTTTTGGTTTTGACTTGGACAAGACCTCGCAGGAAGACATGAATTACACTTCTTCCGATGAGGGTGAGTTTGTCCAATTCCACATCGACATCAGCGAGACTTCCAAGGCTGGACCTAGTCGTACTTCTTTCACTGATACATCTGTGCCTCTTCAGCCTAGGGCCATTGAGTACCTTCACCATGTCGACCCTGATCGGTTTGTGTCATCTAAGGACCCCGATGTCGACCTGCACCATACCAGATCTATTCCTCAGCGGTGCAGCAAGAAGGTTTGCTTTCGACCTTCTTGACCTTCTATACATCCATCTTTGTTGTGCATTCTCTTTTGTTCACCTCTGTCCCTTTACCGTATTGCTCGTCCACCCATTCTCGTGGTTGCCATGCTTATGACGTACTTTGTCCTAAGTATAGGGCAGTGGACGAGCCGATTGTTCATTCATCGTTCCATCTCATCACTCCTGTTGTTGCCTACACTTAGGGCTTCTTTTACCCCAAGTATAGGGGGAGTGATGCGTACATCCTTCTCTATCTTCTTCCATCTTTTGATATATTTTCTTCTTTTCTTCTTTTCCTCTTCTATTTTCTTTATCTACTGAAAAAGTGTCGCCCCTTTTTGTCATTCTTCTATACTTAGGACGTACTTTGTCCTAAGTATAGGGGGGTGCACACCCTGAGTTCTTCTATTCTTTGATCATGTCCATTGTCTCCTCTTCTTGTCTATACTTTAGGATATCTTACCCTAAGTATAGGGGGAGACAATCTGAGTATGATTTGTTCATTCCCACCCTTGACCCTCCCTGCTTTGTGTACAACCTGCTATACTTAGGGTTATTTGATGCTAAGTATAGGGGGGACAGTCGACTTCTCATTAGTTTATTCATTCATCTCTTGTTCTTTAGACTTTTATATATTCCGTACGAGTTATGTCTTCTCTTTTTCTCTCTGATCTATGAGTACATAGCTCAAGCTAAGTATAGGGGGGTCGTACATACTCCGTATATACTTTAGCCATAAAATTCATTAAATTCCTCAAACTATTTTTGTATTTACTGATTAATAAATCAGGTGAAATTATGTTTTGCAAAATGTTTGAAAAATAGTTTAAAAACCTTTGTGAAAATCTTTTGAAAACTATTTGGAAAACATTTTGTTACATGTTTTCAACCTTTATAAAAAAATTTTGATTGTAAAATTTATTCTTTTTGCGTGAAATAAAATGTTTGAAAAATGATTTGGAAGTGGTTTGAAAAATAGTTGCAAAAATATTTAAAAAATCTATATATAATGTTTGGAAAACCTTTGCAAAATTATTTTCAAATGTGTGTACATGTTTACAAAAATATTTTGGACTATAGTTTTCAAAATTGATTGAAAAACTTGTGTCAAATAAGTTTGAGGAATACATACATCTAATCTAAAATTCTATATGTATATACCTATAAAATTGAGCACTTACCCTTTGTGCATTCATAGAAATCCACTTCTCGTAAATATCAAATGCATCCCCGTGTAAATATTCGTACCCAGTTTTTAGCCAAAACCTTTTTGTTTTCAAAAATCCCAAAAACATTGGCAAAAGTAAAATACCAAAAACATTTGAAAAACCTTTTTGAAAAATCTAAAAAAAATGCATATGCATCATCTTTTCAAAAATCCATAAAAAGTTCAAAATCTTTGAAAATTGAATCACAAAAATATTTTTGCATAGCATTTGCATATCATGAGCATTTTTCGGATTGAGTTTGATAGTTGAACGAGTCTAAGTAAAACCCGAAGATTGGAGCTTGGTTGGACCTTAAATATACCTAATTAACAGGAACCTTATAGGAGCTGGAATTGAGGTACTTCAGGTCTAGTTGACTTAATTCTTTGAGGATCACGAGACTTGGTTCAATGGATTCATGACTGCCTAAGTAGAGTATTTTGGAGCATACACACGACTCTTGTCGATAATGACCTAACTTGGACACCTGCACCTTTCACTTGGCTCAACTCAGTTTAAGTGGTGAGGGGATTAGATTTGCCGGTATGAGACGCACACAGGTGGAAACATTTGTCGTCCTCTAGGGAGGGAAGTGCATCCCAACCCGTACGGTGATGATGAGTTTTGAGGACAGGAGATTGTGGGTTGCAATAAAGCTTCAAAAGAGGGATAGTCTACTGGCTCAAGAGGAATAATTTCCTATGTAAATGTTGTTGTAAATAGTATTAAAAAATGCAAAAACTAAAAACTCCAAAAAAGTGGACAGGCATGTACAAAAAAAATGTCTACCAGAGTGTACATATGTGTATAGTCAATAAGCAAGCTTGAGCTTCAAAACCAAATCATGTGAGCCTACAGGTGGATGACTTGACTACACTGGTCTTGCATCTCAGGATAGGTAGCTGCACTAGCTACCGTCCATTCTTCTCTTCACCCCCTCCTCTTGAGCTGGTTGCCACTTGAACTTAGAAGGGAATACCCGCTCCTCGAGGAATGAGTTGTTGGATTGGGAATCATATTGGAGAAGTCAATCTCTTTGTCATTTCAATTGGGTAGAGCCACCATCACTTACATTGTACAAGTCAGATTCATAGTCGTAAGGGTTTGCGTATGAGTTGAAATATTTCTGACCTGGCTATTGAGGAGACTTGAGCATTGTTTTGGGAATCTTGGAGGCTGTTGGATTTCAAATCCCATTCTCATTAAGGTTCCGCTCGCACTAAAATTCCAAAGGTCTGACTTAAGCTACAAACTTTGATTTTGTGTAGACAAGTTTGATAGTTAAACTTAATCCAATTTTCTTCTTTAACTTTTTGTTGTTTTTCTTTTCTGCACTTATTGCATAAGTGTTTGTTAGGGACTAGAAAAGGCAAGTATAGGGGGATTATGAATCTATGTTTCATCATCTTTATTCTATCATTTGGCCCTAAAAACTCTAGTAAATGCGTGTAAATAGGCTTAATTCATGCATTTTATCATCCATGCATTATTGTGTAAATATTGTATAAAATGCGGTTTTTAAAGACAAAATTATAGAATAAAGAAAAGAAAAGAAAAAGAATAAAACATTGTAAATATTTTATGACCCGAAACCTCGAGACAGGCTTCTCGATGACTAGGTCGACAAGAAAAAAAGTAGAGGGAGATAAGGGCCAAAATATACTAAAAATACCTGTTATTCGATTCAATCTTATTCATTTTGGGACCTATTTTTGGTTCTACTTTTTATACCTCCATGAAAGTTGTAAATAATTAAATATAGAAAAATACAAAATTGATTACATGTAAAAATAAGGTATAGATAAAAAGTTATGATCTGAATAAATTTCCAAAATCCCAACGTCCCAGACATGTATCTCTCAAATAAAAAATCCAAATGTATCAAACTCACCTTTAATTGTATATAATTTTTAATAAGCTATCTAGTGAAGGTGATTTCGCATGTGGAGCTACGGTTTGAAAGTTGCGTTTTGGATCCCTATTGTATAATTGTACAAATTTAAATATTCATTTTATTTATTATTAATTATTTTTACAATTTTATATTTTTATAATTTTGTAATTATTATTTATAATATATGTGTATATTAAAACAAGAATAAAAACCTAAAGAAAATACAAAAATAAAATACATGTATATAAGACAAAGGTATAATACCCGTAAATATACCTATATTATTACTAATCCTATTTTATTAAGTGTACAAAATACATTAGAAAAATAAAATAAAAATATACTTAAATGTATAAAAAGAGGTTATAAATTTATAAAATAATAAACCTAATTAAATAAATTAAATAAACAAAATAAAAATAAAACTTTAAAATATATAGATCTGTATACCTATATAGCCCCTAAAATACAACTTGTAATTATGAACCTCTAAAAAATAACTAAAAATCACTATAAAATAATTTAGGAAATAATAAACATTTATCATTTAATCACCTAAAATGAATAAAATCATTTACTATTTTTAATCGAATTAATAAAACATTTTTGCCAAGAAATTTCTAGTTGGTCCATGTGGACCAACCAGATGGGTTCCTTGGTTGACCTCGGTCAACTCTCTGACCGAGGTTTGCATCCTGTCAGAGCTGCGTATTTTGGCCTTCTTGTCCCATTTTTCTAGGCCGCTCCTTTCACCATCTCGTGATACTTCCTCATGACTTTTTCTCCCCATTAATCCATGATTCACGCCTATAATTTCCCTTGGGGATTGCATCAAGCCACCACCTCGTTGTTGTAGCCCGCTCGTCAACTCTTTCATATAGCCCCCCTCCGTCTCGTTTGAATTTTGAACCCTTTTGCGCATGTTTTCGCTCTTCCTTCTTGTGTACTGAGGACCGAGGAGGTGCCAGCGACCTCTCCTCACCGTTAGGAGGTACGGTGAAGTGGCGCGGAGGCCGTTCCACCATCTCCGACCAAGCTCGGTCGTGAGTATCCCATCTCAGGCAAACCCACCTTCGACGTCCTCTTTTATCATATTGTTAGAGTAGACTTAATCCTAGGTGTATTTCACATAATTATTTTGTAGTTTAATCACGCTAGTAACCTTAATTCCGCCCATTGAAGCTCGCCGGAGCCCTGCTCCGGTGAACCTTCTATCGTATCGTCCACGTTTCTTCCGCGCTTAGAGGGCCCTGGGAAATTTAATGTGGGTATTTTTGCCTCCTTTGTAGGTCCCAAGATCCGAAGGACCCCATCTGGGGTCGTTTTTTGTCAAAGCCCGAACCTCCTGGAGGCATCCTCCTTCGCCGACTTCGCAGCGGCGCTCCGGCTGCTCCCAGGCCATTTTGAAGCCATCGTCCATTTAAGGAGGCTCCCTGGAGGCTTTTGGTAGCATTGGAAGGGAGAGGGAAGCGTCGTGCGTGAAGATTTTGGAGCTTCAACTTCATCCAGGACGAGTTCGTCATTCGTTTTTCCTTCATGCCTCTGCACCATCCAATCACGCCGTGTTCTTCCAGCCCTCTAGCGTCCCTAGGATCAAATCTCTCGGCACAACTGTTGATCACCTTTGTCAGGATCTAATCTGGGCCATCTGCACGCGAAGGGGTATCGTGGCATAGGAGCGCGCCATGTGTCTTAAGAGATAGTTTTGCAGCTGTCGGATCGCGCCCTTTACGAAGGTATTTCGCATGTTTTCCCTCGTACTATTTTGTATTTAATGTTTAATGTGAAATCATTCATCTAACATTTCAAACTTTTATAAAATTTGCGTAACGCCGCCTGTCTTTTTGTAATATTGTGTTTCAGCCCCTCCCAAATCACGTGCCTAGTGCACGTGTGTCTAATCTCTTTGCGGAAAACCCCCCGTGGGTTTAGGTATATCTTTTTTGTCCAAAAACATTTTAATATAGTTGAAAACTTTTTGAAAATTTACAATTCAGTCCCCAGGATTTTGGTAAACTGCTTATGGGTCCTTGACTGGTCACATGTTCGCGCACGTGTACCTGGGCATTTTACAGCGATACTTTGGAGGCTTTGCATATTTAAAATTTGTCCTTTAATTTCTGTAGTCAGTTGCATATTTTCTAGGAATATTGCACTTGGGCCCTCACACTTTTGCCTAATTACAAAAATATCCCTGCTAGAATGCAATTTCTTTTTATTTCCGTTATTTATTTCATGCATCTTTAACTTCCTAAAAACTCCACAAAAATAACCTTGGGTTCTTGTCTCATTCCTCTTTCAGGCCATATTTTTTTTACATTTCTTTTGCATTTTATTATTTATAAAAATTCAAAAACAAGTATTTTCAGCCTTGTTTGCATTATAAAATCCATAAAAATTATAAAAACATTTTAAAAAATTCCCAAAAAATATATTTTGTGTATTTAAGTGTCTTTTAACTTTAGACCAAAAGTCATTAAAAAATATAAAAGAAAACTCCGAAAAAATTATAAAACCCCAAATACCTTCATAAAATTATTAAAAAATCTTAAAAAATCCTAAAAATATAATTTCTATCTCCTGATTTTCTCTATCTTATTATCTTCAAACTAAAATTAATTTGAGGAATTTTGGACTCTATTTGATATTTTTCATCCTCATTTCAGTTTCAGACTTCAATTTCGTGCACTAATTTTAGTATTTTTTACTTGAAAAAAATACCAGACAAATTAGGAAAAATTTGGAAAAATCACAAAATCGTAGAAATTATAAAAAGCCCAAAAAAATTTCATTTCATGTATTTTGAGTATTTTCCTATTTTGATCTCTCTCTTATCTCTAGTATATATATATTGCTTATATATTATATCTTTATTAAAATAAAAATAAAATATAAAAATATAAAATATAAAAAGAAAACACAAATCAGTAAATTAAAAATCAAAATATAAAAATAAAAAAATTAATAAATGAATAAATAGTTATAAAATAAAAAACCAATAAAAAATAACATTTATAGATAAATCATCACATTCACTTTTTGAGCTTGATTGCCATGATCTATCCTGCTTGTTCCCTATGTTCGACATCTACACATACTTGCACCTATACACATCTTTGTTGTAGAGTTATAATAAATTTTAACTCTGCAACACTTTTCATTGTTTGACCTCTGTTGTGGGTTAACTATTGTTTGAATTCCAGATTTCATGTGGTCGACGAAGCGATTGAGTTCCCGCCTTGTGTGGAACTTAAGATCATCGACTTTTAGGTTCAACAACAGACCATTGAACACTTCCCCAACCTTAGAGTATTTTGTAATGGACAAATTAATAATGAAAAAGTCGAGTAGGATAAGAACAGAGACTGAAAGACATATCTTATCAATGGCCTCCTCCATGGTGTTGAGGAGAAAAACCAAGAGCCGCATAATGAAGTGGTTGCCCAGATTTGGCAATATAATTAAGGACACAGTTTTTACCCCTGCTTGAATTAATGACGATTCACCGATCAATATCCTCCCGACCTATATATTTCATGAACTCAGACTCGGACTGATCAGGAAGATATGACAAATTGTTCAATTGGTTGACCGATCAATAAAGCGGTCGAGAGGAATCATTTCTGTTATCATGACATTCCAAGGTGCTATGCTCAAAGTAGACTTTATGATCATTGATATTAAGCATCAAGGAGAATTCACTCAGTCTCCAATTATTCTCAAAAAGCCATTCCTAGCATTGGATAAGGCAATAATTGAGTGAGACTCCGGAAAACAACTTTACAGCATTGGAAGCACTTCGATCTAACTCAGACTTTGAGGAACCACAATTTTCTGAGGCAACCCACGAAGTCCTCGACTACCGCAACAATGAAGCGGTAAAAGAGACCTACCATGTTGCTACACCTGAGATAGAGGTTGTTGATGAAACTATTGGTTTAGAGAATCTCCCCCCTGCTCCATTCCCATATGCTCTCACCATGGAGAATCAAGTATATTATTCATATGGTCCAGAGACTTATGCAAGGTCACACCCTAGGTCAACCTATTCTGACTACATGGATCACATCAACTCGGCACAAGATTGCTCCAACATCAAATTAATTGAGAACGAACATGCAGAGGCTCTTCCTAGTATTTCAATTCCCATAGATCTCAAAATAGACGAATGTTTCCTATATGATCTTGAGACATATGCATGGTCGCACCCTGGAGTAACCTACTCTGAATACCTTGACCAAATCATCCCAAATCAAGACTGTACCAGCATTAAGAAGACTAAGAACAAATAAGCTGGACGAACACCGACCAAGGAGAAGAATTCCAATGGTTATTCATCTGGAAACTCAAGTGGACCGACACCTTCACGAAACAAGAAAAAGAAAGTCACCTTTGACCTTCCAGAAGAGGAATCAGCTGATGATGCCTCATCATGTTCGGAAAAGGTAATCTACATGAGTGAGGTATGCTGGGAGCTCTAAAACCATATCTTCACAAGGATCCAAACTTTAATTATCATCGGACGACCCCCGTTCCTCACTATTATTCATCAAAAGCCGATGCTCCCGCTCTCATCAAATACATTGGAATTATTTATTATGAGTTGACTGAGACTGGTGCTTTGAAACATTCATCCGAGGAACAAAACGCTTGATCTCAAGAAGGAACGAATTCTGAGAAAGCAACTAAAGAAACAAAAAGACAAGAATATATGGAGTGTGTCCACTTTCAAATACTATTCCTTTGAGGATAATTCTGATGATGGTTATCTTTCATCTAACTCAAATGCTTCATCTACTATCCATCATGATTTTCATTTGGATAACACTGATAATAGTTGGGAATCATATGCTTCATCTCCCTCTCTTCATTACGATCTCCCACCGCTTGCTCACAAAAAGATCGACCGAAAACTGCGTTAATCATCGGCTACCCACCCTCCATCCCGACCACATCAGTCTCCCTGTACAGCTTCTTCATCTACTTAGGTCAAGGCCTAAGGATAGGGGGGGAGACCGATGCCATCTGTACATACCATTTTCCTCATCACACTCCTTCTCACGATCGCCTCATTTCCACCCTTCTTCCTTACTTAGGGTGACCAGAGCCTATGTATAGGGGGAACCGATGCTCATCTGTATATACTTTCCTCATACACATATCGTGACCATCTCATTTTTTCGCTCTTCTTCTATACATAGACTGTTCACATCCTAAGTATAGGGGGGCGGTCTGACCCGTCATTTTCTTTTCTTTTCACTCTCTTACGCTTAACCCGAGCTATGTCTTCTTTAGGCTTCTTGTGCTATGAGGACACAACACCCGCTAAGTATAGGGGGGGTCTGAATATATACTTTATATATATTTTACCCCATAGCACGTACTTTCGTGTAAGCCTATATGTATTTACATGTGGGTAATTAATTTCAAAAAAAAAGAAAAAGAATTTTGCTACTAACACTGTCTGTGTCCTATCCAAAATTTTTGAAAAAAAATGGCTTCTTATTCAGTTTTGCATAAAAAATTCCCTTGCATAAATAATAATTAAAAAAACAAAATAAAAATATGTGTCTGCATTTCTCACACCTGCACTTCATCCCGCATTTCATTTGCATCTGTGAAAAGTCCCTAGATTCTGGACCGAGTTATGAGCAGAAATCGAGAGTGGTATGGACTTGACCTTAATCCACCTAATTTTCAGAGAAGCTTCACCGAGAAAAAAGATTTTAGAAGCTTCAGGTCTTTGACTAAATTCTTTGAGTTCCACATGACAATGTGCAGCGTTTGACTCTAAGTGTCTAACCTGGTCTCTTTATTCTTGGTACAACTCTAGAATAAGGAATCAATTTGTACTCTCGCACTATGCACTTAGCTCAACCCAGACGGTGTGTTGGAAGACTGTGTGAGTTTCTTTTTTGGTAGCGTGGAAATATAAACATCGGAGTACGGGTTGATATATTTTCGGAAAAGGGATGGACGACCGGGCATAATTTTTTCTAAGACCCCAAAAAATGTACGGAAACAAAAAGATTCTATATCGGTAGGGGCACAACAAGATCCAAGTAGTACCACCAAAAATACAGATACAAAGAATCCACTACCAAATAAATATCTGACCAAAAAGGTCCAAGCTTCAAGAAAACCTGCAAATATTGGTGGAGACTCTTCTACACTAGCCAGTTTCACAAGGAGAGGTGACTACACTGGCCACCCTCCAGTTCTTTTCTCCTTCTTCTAACTTCTCCCCCAATTTGATTGTGAAGACAGTGCGACAGACCTCAGAAGGAAATACTTGACTCCCTGAGGATGAGTTATTGGAGAGGAGGTTTGCACGGTATTCCAGCATTCTGGATGGGAAGAGCGAAAACCTTTCACACACATGAGTCGTTTTTTCAATGTTCATAGGGTATGCTATGGGAAGAGGATTGATCTAAGATGACTTCGGAGCCGAAACTGTGACAATACTATGTAGAACTTGAAGGCTGTTGATTTTAAATTCTAAGTCTCACAGAAGTTCCGCCAAACTAATAGTCGAAAGGTCGAGTCTAATTTCTCTTTCAGCTTCAGCTCATGATCTTTGTATGGAACCTAATCTCATTTCACGTCATGGCATTTCTTTTGATGCTCAGGGACGAGAATGGTTTAAGTATAAGGGGATGATGAATCTCATATTCATCACTCTAAATCTCATTAATTAAGCTCAAATTCCTCAAAATGATTGGCAATTCTTCATTTATTCTGTATAATTAGCATTCATGCATGTTTTGATAAGAAATGAATATTATCTATTATTTCTGCACAAAATAAGAAGCCAAAAATCCCAGCCTAAATTGACCTGTAAATAGCCTAACTTCCCTGATTTTTAAATAATTCATGCTAACTCCGAATAAACTGTGTACATATCACTAACAAGAATAAATGAAAAATATAAAAAAATCACTAACCTAAATAAGTGGACCAAAAACCCAAATCCTAGTTCTAGGATTCTTGGACTAAAACCCTCATATCTCCCTCATCCAGTGTTTTTTTAATCTTACTCACTTTTAAACTAATGTACATTTAATTAACTTCAAAACAAGACCAAGTTCAAGTGAATCGGAGCTCATATGTGAAAGTTGGGTTTTGGGCCTCTTTTGTACATTTTGTATTTTAGCTGATTTTGACCTAGTATGTTATGTACATAATTAACCTATTTTAGTTTCTTTATTTTTCATTTGTCTTCTTTGATAAAAGTTTTATTAAAATGTGTAAAAATCCAAATCCAAACTAAGATTGAAATCAAAGAATCAAATTGAGTCCAAGTCTTCACTAACTATCTGTACAAAATCGGTCCGTTTCGTATTTTATTTTATTCTTTATTTTTCTTAATCAATAAAAATACAAAAAATATATATTAATATGTAAATATTTATATTTTATTTTATCATATTTTTTCTGGGATTTTATCTAGTTTAAAAATGAAAAAAATTATAAAACCAAAAAATCTAGGTATTTTACGTACATAGGATACCCCAAAAATATCACATTGTGCAAATGATCGATTTTGGTTTTTATGTCTTCATGAAGGTTGTAGATATTATCGAGACGAGCAATTTTTGTGAAGACACTTTTTCGATTCAAGGTCGTTTGCTATTTAATTTGGATTTTATAATTTTTTATTCTCAGATTTTTTGGTGTTGAAACGTGGCTGCTCCTGGAGCTGCCACGTATCAGCCTTATTTGTTGAGTTTTTATATATTCGCTTTTATAAAAAAATAAAAACCATGCACGTGCAGGGCACGTGCCTCCCGCACACGTGAACCGCCTGCCCCTTACACCCCTCTTATCTCCACGTGTCGCAACTTCTGGCCGCCCGATCTCGACCGATCGAACGACCACGGATCATCTTCCTCACCCAGTTTCGTTCCCAGTGACCGCCGCCCTTTCCCTTTTTGCTCCGCCACCAAATCTCGCTGCCACGCTGTGAATCTCGTGCTGATGATTTCTGTCGCCCGCACACCTCTCCGAAATCACCGCACTCTGCCTTGCTCGATCATGATCAAGATCCCATCGAATCCATCGTGATTTCCATATCTTCGATTTCGTCGCCAATCACCATCTTCCATCGCAGGCCAACCCTCCCTATAGAAGCTCCTCCACCACTATCGTAGTCCCGCATCGACTGATTGCACAGGAACGGGGTGGGCTACAAGGTGACAGGTTGTCACCTCCCTCTTCCTCGACGAGGTCCGGTGTCTTGGCCCACCATTGCAAAGCTACCATCTGTGCCTGCCTTCGCTCCGGTGAACACCGTCGAGCCTACGACGATCAACCGCACCAGCCCCTACGTCCATCATCGACACCTCCTTCATTCCCCCACCAGGAGCTACAACGCCACCTTCTTCATCCTGCTCCGCCAACTCCGACTTCTCACAGTAGCTGCCTTCATCTTATCCATCTACATCAAACTCTACTCAGTCGTGCTTCGTCGGGCGTTGTAGTTGTGCATCATCGGTCTGCTACGTCGACGCCACCGGTCGCCAACCACTGCAGAAGCACAAGTGCCACCGCATCAGTCAACTCGCGCCGCCAGGAAGCTCAGCCATCTCCACCGTAAGCTTCAACGGAAGGGCGCCAATCCCAAGACCCCCCGCGCACGTGCAAGGCATGTGCGCCTGGGGGGGACGACGTCAGCTCTAGGCTGCATGGGCACTTTGCATCCAAGCCCCCGAGAAGCCCGTGATTTACATGACACCCTCATGGTCACATGCGGCGTACGTGACCTTGAGAAAATTGCAAGAGAGCCCTCGGAGTTTTGCCATACTACATATCAGACCCCCAACCAGAGGTCACGTGCCAATCACGTGATCGCTTGGATTTTTGCAGCCGGCCCCCTGTATTTATAGGTAAGTACAAAACATCCCTCCTTTTCATTGTATTTTATTTTAAATTATTGTATAATTACCCATGTATTCCTCCTTTGTTTTAGACAGTTACATTATATCATTTTATTATCCAAAAATAGGCATTTTGTTCGTCAATTAGTTCTTTACGTCTTGATACATTGTGGACATTTTTATGATCAATTGTTAATTAATAGTTAATTATTTTGTGGAAAATTGCATATTTTATCCATCTTGTGTGCTGAAATTTACAATTGATTAATCGTTGATCTTTTATTTGATCGAATATAGCTAGTCAGTACCTATTAGATGAATTCATGTAATACCTTATGGAGAAAGACATATTATTCCTATCTCACTCCTCCTAATACTCCTAAACTCAACAGAGTTGTAGGGAGATAAAATTAGATCATCTGTGACATGATTTGATCAATGATTAATCTTAGCATAATTATCTCTTAGTTTTAGGTGTGTGTGTATGTGTACATATATGTAGTAGAGACTACATTGTATATTATTAATAAGATTTCATACAAATCTAAACCTAAAAATCCTCGTAAGCTAAGGTTTTGAACCTAGCCTAGTGTTGGACACTTGAGGATTTAGTATTGCTTGGTCCATAACTTTGTCATGGATGTGAGTAAGCTGGAATCTAGCACAAGAGAATGCTACTTCATTAGGAAAATAAAGGATGGTATTGGATACTTACTTTATGACCTTGAGATTCCTAAAATATTTCATCTCTACGGATGATTCTTAGAGGATGAGACTCTTGATAATCAAGATGAAAATGAAGTAAAGTAACTTATTTATCTTGAGAAGACAATGAGGCTCCTGAAATAGGAAACTAAAAGGACAATTAAAGATGAAACACTAATACCTCTTCAAATGTGGTTGAGGATGGATTCTATGTATCAATAAGTTTGACAATGATCTGACTTCATATGATGAAGCATCTGAGGATCATGCCATGGAAAGATGAATTTTAGCAATAAAGCCTAAAGTAGATTTCATATACAAGTGTTATATATATGGACCATTGAGGATCCACATATAAGGGTTTTATCTATACTGTGTAAATGGATCTTCAAGAAAAAGAGGGAACCTAATGACATGCTAGAAACCTTCAAAGCACGGCTCGTATCCACAAGATAGACGCGAAGAAAGAAGACATCGCTTGCGATGAGACTTGATTTCTAGTGACCAATCTTAACCTCATCAAATTATTGCTTACTATAGTTACACGACTTGGCTATGACATCTTCAAGATGTGAGTCATGATTGCATTCCTCTATGAATACCGCTCCGAGGTTATTCATATGAAGTAGCCCCAGGGCTTCATTGTCTAGGAAAATAAGGCATGCAAGCTGACTAATCCATCTACGGACTCAAATAACCTTCTCGTAGATGGAACATTGGATTTGATGAAATTATAAATGTTATGATTTCAGATAGAATCTTGATGAACCGTGTGAAGCTTGGTGGGAGTGTCATTGTGTTCATCACTCTAGATATAGATGACGTCCTAATCATTTGGAATGATATGTGGATGATAATAAATGTTTTCTAGTCTGGATATTCCATACCTTAACATATAATTTCAAGGATACCTCTTAAATCTTAGTTCTGAAAATGTTCAGAAGCATAGAGAAGAGGGTATTGGGACCATCACGTTAGTTGTACACCTTGGACAAGTTCCATTTTTTGGAAAATTCCAAGAAAGGCTTCTTTCTCTTAAGATATGGTACTTACCTATCTAAAGGGATAACACCTCAAAGAGTTTGGGATGTGAATACCAAAGCTACATGCCCTAGTGCATTAGCTATGGGAAGATTTGTATATACTAGATGTGTACGAAAGACAAATGTTTGCCACGCAGTGGGAGTATTAAACTGTTACTAATCCTACTATGGAGATAAAACACTTAATTACAGTAATAACAATATCTTCAAGAGGAAAAGACTTTTGAGCTAGTGATCACAAAGTCTTATCTTCAAGAATGTAAGACTTTATCAATAGTGATCTTAAAGGTATTAACTACAGATACCTTAGGAAACAAAGATCTCTAGAAATGAGGGTATTCTGATAAGGATAATGGAAATACTGATTATAATAATTACTGAGCTGTTCAAGGACACTATAACTACAAAAAGGAGTATTGGTTGCATAAGATGCAACATTTGCTTTGGATGCGAGCACTACAATTAGGGGATATGAAAGTGTCGTAAAAGGACTTGGCGTACTCTCTTCATAACAAAGTGAATGATCAGCTTACCTAGATATTTTTTAAATAGCCTATGATTGTCACATGAGTGCGGGTTTAAAGGTTAGCCCATTAATAGCTCTTTGGGCAACTGGGAGATTGTTGGACATACGAGCCAACAACGAGCTATTATGCAATAAATGTTATTTCAAATATCATTCCCTAATCTGAAATGAAGAATAATTAATTTGTATAATAGGTCCCTTAATACAATTAGGATTATGTACCATGACCACCTTAATGATCCTACATCTATTGATTCAAATGTTGAATCATAGAGGCTAGTTCTTGAATGAATATCTAAAGAGTTAGATTGAGGACTCATTGAGCACCGTCAAATGATTGTTAAGAGATGATCTCTAGCCTGAGAAGGAGAGAGTAATCCTTTCTCTGAAGGACGATATCTAACCAACCTCATGATGTAAGTCCTCTGCATAGGAATAGAGATTCAGAGGTATTAGATAGGTTAGGTCAAAGAGTTAACTTAACAAGATCCAGATAACCAAAGACCTATGTCATATGTTGTCACAATATTGGCAAGCATCCTCTGATCAGAGACAAATGTGTTACTATATGTCTGAGTATGTACATTTGGCATATGAATAGGTCAATGACTTAATCAAGGTCTATACACCGGCGCGTTGGTGTGCATGCAAGGGCATATGAGTAATATGATATCTCAAATGGATCATACAGGTTCATTACTGAACCAGAAGCCATGAGCTTACTCGTGATATATTGGAAAGAATTAAATTTTGTACGCGATCGTCTCGCTTTGGAAGCGTAACTGTATTTGTAGGTTTGATATATTCTTTTGGAAAGTATATGATCAACACCTGGATATGATACATTCTTTTAGAAAGTGTATGATTGAAGTGAACTCCCAATAATCAAATGAGAAACTTAATGATAAAACTCTAAAGGAGACAGTCTAAATGATATCTAAAACTTTAGGTTTATTATTGGTCTTCTAGTATGGATGATGTATTAGGAATACATGAGGGTGATGTGATCATGAACGATTGTATAACCATGACACTTCCATTCCTAGGGAGTGATGAAATGAGTCTGGATTTTAGTGACTCTTATCAGTAGAGAAGTGATATGATCTTGGTCTGAATCTTGTACATTGATATGAATATGATTGAAATGCAATGAAAAAATTAGATTTGTGCTCTTGATTTAATCAAGCATCTATGAGAGGTCCACAAGATCTGGATTTGAAATGTTATCTAAATATCCAAGTTATTATACCTGGAACAATATAATCACCATGTCCTTACCTCCAAGTATCCACAGAAAAAGCGCATTATCCTTGAAAGAGTTCATGGATAATTTCATTATTGATATTATGTATCTAAGCATTGAGATATTGGTAATTAAATGTGATTTCATTATCATGAACAATATGAAGTTGATTCATATTATAAGTAGAGTTATCTGAGATATATATCAAAGATGTGAATAATGTGAATGTGATTCATGTTATTTTAGCACATGAGAATGGAGATCCAAGATGCTAAAATGTTATTTAATTAGAATGGATATGAATAATGTGGACAACACTATCCATATTGATCATATATATGTAAATGTGATTTATAATATATTAGAGAGAGCCTATTGTAATTTATATTTGTTGATTAATTATTTATGTGAACTAGATTCACATTAGATAATTAATTGAAAATATAATTTACATTTTATTTTGGGTTGTGAATGTGATTCACAAATTTCCTATGGTATGATTGCAATGTTATTTAAATAATTGAGAGTTATTATTGAGATAATGTTGGAATGATATAATGTAATCTCATTGGAAAAAAAGATTTCCATCCTCCAAAGGCGGTGGATGGTCATCAAGACCCAATGGGATTGAGTGACTATCTCCAATTATCTCCAAGAATAATTGATTTAATTGAAATTATTTTATAATGATTATTTAATATTTATTTAAGTAAATTAAATTAATTTTTATTGTATTTTTACAACAATATCATGACCATTGAAAGAAACACAAATCAATCTCATCTGTTGGATTTGTGTGCACATGGATTGGGATCCATCGACTCCCAAAATACTATATAAGAAGAGGCAACCCTAGCTCTTTAGAATACAATGGAAATATGCTCTCTCCCCTTCTCTCTCAACATGTCAAGTCTCTCTACCTCTCCCTCTCTTATGGACAACCTTGTTTCCCTAGAGAGAGTTTCCATCACCGCAGCATCATCATTATGTTGTCGGATTGACTGCTCGTAAATCTACGTCTCCTTCAGTGCATCTCGCTCGTGAAGAAGATGTCATATCTTGTGTGATGAGATTAGGAGATTTGACGCTTGGATCATCAACATGGATTGCGTGGAGCACGTATCTCATTAACGTGCTCGCAAACGTCTCCTCCATTGGATCGAACTTGAGACTGGACGTCTCTTCATTTAGAGACTCGATGGCAACCATGTTTCATGAGGTAAACCTAATGCTTGTTTGTGGTTTATATGAAACTATCTGAGTTGTGATTTTAGATCATTTGGTTTCATCGTTTAAAAAAATTATATTCCGCTGCCTCAAGCAACTAGTATGACTAGTCACTCTCGATTGTATACCATATGATCCTCACGCTTCTGTGACACACTTAAGGATTTTCCCATATCCTTCAAGCATATGTTCTTCAAGTTACATGTTGTTTTTATTTTCTTAGTTATAACAATTTGTGAGTTATATCAATATGTTTTTGTGTTAATTTTGGGTTAGAATTTTACCTTACATGTTGGTTTAAATTTAAGTTTGTTCTGAATTCTCTCTGCTGGAATGTTTATTTAGATCAATTCTGAATACAAATCATAAATGTTATTCGAGTTTTTCACTTTCCACACACACAAACACACAGACACACATATGCATCAATGATTGATGAAATTTTGAACACATTATGTACTATTAAATAATTTGACATATTATTTTTCATGTGAGCTAAAGTCATTGATGAATTCATTTGTTTCTTTGGACGCATAGAAAGCCCATTTAATACCTAAATTTTATTTGA
The DNA here is from genome assembly GCA_037367405.1 of Ottelia alismoides. Taxonomy (NCBI): domain Eukaryota; kingdom Viridiplantae; phylum Streptophyta; class Magnoliopsida; order Alismatales; family Hydrocharitaceae; genus Ottelia; species Ottelia alismoides. The sequence continues at coordinate 839,175 of JAZKJV010010649.1, forward strand.
TCCAAGAATTTGATAGAATTACACAGTACTTGAGTAATAATATTGAGTAATTACTGTAATTAATTTGAGTATTTTATAGTAATTGATTTTAAAGCTAGTAAGTGGTTTATGTCGTTTTTTAAAAGTAATTTAACTTATGAGTTTCTGCATATGTAGATGTCTACACCACCAAGAAACGTCGCTTATGTATTGACTCGTATTTTTATGTGCCTATGAGATCATGTGTTCCTACATGACATTATCTGCACCTTCTGAACTGTGTGGATCCGAACACAATTACTAACATGCAATGTAAGAGGATTATCAGGGGAGGTGTATAAAGGCTCAAGCAACATCTAGCACATCGAAGAGGTAATTTAGCTGCATGTCCCAAGGTGGATTATGAGATGGAAAAGAAGATGATAACATACCTTGAAGACACTACTAAGAAGAAGAGACATAAAGTCGTTGATGTTCAAGAGATGAGACAAAAGATAGATATCACTGGAGATGTAAGCTTGGTAAAGAGATCATAAGTATCCAACTCCTTTGAGAAGAACATCATAGTGGAAGGATCATCACATCAGATGACCATAAAAGAAGCATTCTTCATGGATCATCGTGATAGGGTTGTCTCATATATATCAAACTGGGCATTTACATCAGCAATTCCTTCCAACACATTGACGTGAAGCCCTTCATGCAGATGGTGAAAACGATTGGGACATATAAGCATGGACTAAAGAATCCCAAGAGATATGTGCTTGGCGGTCCATTTCTAAAGAAGGAAGTAAAGAAAATACATGATGACTTGCAATTTCATCATGACAGGTGGACGTTTACGGGATGCTCTTTGGTGATTGATGCGTGGAGGAACATGCGAGGAAGGAGAATCATCAACTTCTATGTCAATTGAACCTTGATTACTTCATTATTTAAGTCCATAGATGCCTCAAATGAGGATCACACTGTGGAGTACATCTTCAAGCCGATGGAGTGTTTGAATGAAGTGGGAGTAAAAAATGCGGTTCATATTGTGGTAGATAATCCATCTGCTAATGTAGAAGCAGGAAGATTGCTGCTAACAAATATGCACTTCTTTGGTGGACTCTATATGCTACTCACTCCATTGATCTTACTTTTGACGAGATAAGCAAAGAGACAAAGGTAAAGAGTGCAATGACAAAGGCGATGGGGCTCACCGTATCCATCTACTCGTACACCAAAACTCTTATACTGATGTACAAATTCACCAACAAGAGGGACATTGCAAGGCACAAGAAAATAAGTCTTGCAACTACTTTCCTTACTCTTGAGAGACTCGAGAAAAAAGACATGTTGAAGTTGATGTTTTCCTAAGAAGAGTGGAGGAACTGCAAATGGTATAAGACTAAGAAGGGAGAAGAAGTGAGTTCCATAGTCTTCAATCCTACATTATGAAACTACAACACTATCTGAGTTTTCACATCTTTAGTTTGTATATTGTGTGTGGTTGATGAAGATTGGACTACATCCATGGGCTTTATTTACAGAGGGTTTAAAGAGTCTATGCAAGAGATAATTGCATCTTTCAATAGTGTAGAGACATCTTACAATTTTTTGTGGACCCGTTTACCCTCAAGATTAAAGGAAGGCTCAATACTCCATTGCATCTAGCAACTTACTATATGAACATCTTTCTTCTACACAAAGTCTCTTGATGATCGGGACAGTATGGTGAGGAGAGATTTCAAGGACTGCATGGAAAGATCCCATCCATATTTGGATATACACGATGCAACCACCAGGGATGAGCTTTCGGCATATAGACTTCATTGTAAAGATTTTAACAAGCCATTAGCTATGAGATAAAGGATGACAAATGATGGCAATTACGATCCAGGTGCATAGATCATTGTTTTCAATTCATGTCATTAGAATAATCATTTATCTTATTAACTTAATCAATTCTTTATTTAAATAGACAATTGGTGGCATTATCATGAAGATGACACGACCTCATTTGAAAGCCATGTCCATCAAGATATTGATCTTGACATCTTCATCCTCTGGATGCGAGGGTAAGTGTACATTTGACTTGATAAGGACTCCACACCACCCACCCAATTTAATTAGTAATAATAAAGATTAAAAAGTAATTGATATATATGTAATTTGGTCTTCAGATCCATTCTAAGAAGAGAAACAAGCTGGAGATGAAGAGGCTAAATGATCTTGTGTATGTGTGTCTTAATTCCAAACTGTAGAAACAACGAGTTGAGAAAGAAAGAGATCCTCTTTCATCTCATGATCGTTCACACTTGGATGAATGGATCGAAAATACTAATTATCAGGACGAAAAAGTTTTTCCAAGTTTCGGATTGACCTGGGATATTGAAGCTCATGCTAGTGTTACTGAAGAGATTTTGGAACCCAGAAGGAGCCAGTGAGGTGAACATGGAAGGGGAGCTTCATCTTCGAGCTCCAATCCTACACTGATGAATAAGGAGGAGGAGTTACATCTTCAAGATATAGAAGAAAAAAAAATAAGATGATGATAAAGATGATGAAGAAGAAGAACTTGAATCAGATGAGGACGTTGATGATTAGCTTGTATCATTTGCTACTTATATTATTTTTCTGAGAATGTTGTATTTATTTTTGAACATTTGCCTGTGTAATGTACCAAACATCTTGTTCTTAACTTGGTTCATTTTTTATTCTTTCGCTATAATAACTTCTTCTTTTTAAGCTCTTATAAATATGGAATTTACTAAGTATATGATAAAATATAATAGTATATGTATTAAATTTGATTTTGATATTTAAAATTATTAAAAAATTCTAATGACTAAGGCTGAATAAATCTGATTATTCTCCTGACTGCTAATTAATCCTTAGTTAATGATCATGTCGACTGAATACCAACTACCAGTTTTTGCAACCTTGAATATGACATTAGATCTTGTTGTCTGGTTTGCTATGCATGGCATATATAGTCCCCCTAACCTTATGCCTAAGTATCCTTGGTGAATGCATAATAACCTTTAAAGAGTTCAAGGATTATCTAATTTCAGAAAGACATGAATATAAGTAAAGAGGAGAATTTTTAGGATGACTAACTTAGATTTAATTATCCCTGATAGCATTATTTTAAGTGTTATTCACATTTATCCTCGAATATTGTGGATAAGATTTACATTATTTTTGTATCTATGAAGAGAGGATTCCTAGATAATTAAATTGGATTTAATTATCCTGGATATGATTAATGTGGATAGTACTATCCACAATAATATTGAATAATGTGGATAGGATCAACATTATCTTATTTATACTTAGTTGTGGATAGGATTCACAATTTTCATGTTGATGTGTGGATTCACATTAATAATAAATGTATATATGATCTACATTTAATATTGGATCTATGAATGTGACTCATATTTGTCACATATGTGAAGGAGTTCGTGGGCGGTTGCACAATTTGAAAGGTACAGATTCCATGTGTCAGGTGAAACTAACTGTGATCAAACTTCATTTAATGAAGCACTCGCAGATCTTAAGATGGATAGATGGATGCTAAAAATGAAGTCTGAAATAGTTCTATATACAAGAACGTTGTATGGACCTTAGAGAATCCACCTATAGGGGTAAAATCGATTGAATGTAAATGTTTCTTCAAAAGAAAGAGAGGACCTGATGGGAAGGTAGAGACCTTCAAGGCACGACTCATATCCAAGGGATACACATAAAGAGAAGGCATCGGCTACAATGAGGCATTCTCTCATGTAACTATGCTTAACTCCATCAGGACATTGCTAGTTATAGTTCAATATCTTGACTACAACATCTAGCAGAAGGACATCAAGATGACATTCCTCAATGTATACATTGAGAAGGATATCTATATGGAGCGGTCTTAGGGCTTCATAGCTGAGTAGGTCAAAGTATGCATGCTAATGAAATCCATCAATGGGCTTAAACAAGCTTCTCGTAGCTGGAACATCATATATGAAACCAAAAATTGTTGTGATTTTATTCAAAATTCTGAAGAACTATGTATGTACAAGAAGCTTAGTGGGATCATCATTGTGTTCATCATGATTTACATAGATGATATCCTTATCATTGGAAATGATACAAGGATGATGACTAGTGTTAAAATTTGATTGTCCCATACCTTCAAAATGAATGATCTTGGAGAAGCCTCTTTATCATAGGCCTGAAGATGTTCATAAATAGATAAAATAGGATTTTGTGATTGTCATAACATGTATACTTTAAGAAGATTTTGGAATGTTTCCATATGGAGAATTCCAATAAAGGCTTCCTTCCCAAAAGACATGATATACACCTAACTAGAGGGACAGCTCCTCAAAGTGTTGAGAACAAGAAATACATGTCTGGATGCCCTTACACATCAGTTATGGGAAGCCTAATGTGCTTCATGATATGCACAAGGCCAGATATCTACCATGCGGTGGGAGTGATAAGCCGCTACCAATCTTTCTATTGAGAACAACACTAGAATGCAGTGAAGAACATATTTAGGTATCCAATATGGATGCAAGATTAATCTTGGTCTTTGGAGATTATGATATTTAAATCTTTGGATACACATATTTAGACTTCCAATTTGATATAGATGACAACAAATCCACTTCTGATTTGTGTTCTCGTTGAATAATGGTGCTGTGGGAGGGAGAAGAAGGAAGCATGATACTACAACTGATTCAACAATAGAAGTTGAATACATTGCTGCATCGGATGCTACAAAGGAGGTAGTGTGGTTGCACAAGTTCATCCTAGAACTTGGTGTAGTTTCCTTTGATGCTTACATTCCACTACTCTACGATAACAAGGGAGCCATATCACAGGTGCAAGAACCAAGATGGCATCAAAAGATCAAGTGTGTGGAAAGGAAATGCCACATCATTCGGAAGATTCAAAAGTGTGGTTGCATCATCATCACTTAGGGCCTCTGTTGACAACGTTGTTGATCCCCTTACCAAACCTTTGACCCAAAAGTTTTTTGACTAGCATGTAATGAGCACGGGTTTAAAGATTGAACCTGAATAATTCCGAGGGCTAGTGGGAGATTGTTAGCCATGTAAACCAGAGTGAACAATTTCTACAATCAAAATTATTGTAATATTTGATATGTCAATAAGGGTTATTGATTTATTTTACCCATTATCTGATATTAAATGAATGAACGCACTTATAAGATCCCTTAGTATAGTTAGGGTTATGTACCATGGCTATCTTAGTAATCATACAGTTTTTTATTCAATGGTTGAATCATAGATGTTATTGCTTGGATGATATCTAAAGAGTTAGATTGAGGACTCATCAAGCACCATTAAATGATTATTAAGAGATGATCTCCAACCGAAGAAGGAGATGGCGATCCTTCTCTAGAGGCTAATATCTGACTGACATCTTTTATAGGTCCTCTGCATAGGAATACATATTCGAAGGTGTTAGATAAGTTAGGTAAAAGAGCCGACTTAAAGAGATTGAGATAACCAAGACCTATGTCGTATGTTGTCCAAATATAGGCATGTATCCTTTATCCAGAGAAGACGTATTGCTATATGTCTTAGTATGTACATCAGGCAGACCATTAGGTTGATGACCTAATAAAGATCTATACACCGATGAGCTGGTGTGCATAAAAGGGCATATGAGTAATACGATCTCTGAAAGGGGTCATATGTTGGACATGTGAGCCCACGGCGAGCCATTATGCAATAAATGTTATTGTAAATATCATTCCCTAATCCGAAATGAAGAATAAATAATTTGCATAATAGGTCCCTCTGTATAATTAGGGTTATGTACCATGGCCATCTTGATGATCATACAACTATTGATTTAATAATTTAATCATAGAGGCTGGTGCTTGGATGAATATCTAAAGAGCTAGATTTACGACTCATTAAGCATAGTCAAATGATTGTTAAGAGATGATCTCCAGCCTGAGTAGGAGATGGCAATCCTTTCTCACATAGGCTGATATCTGACCGACCTCTTGATGTAGGTTCTCTACATGGGAATAGTGATATGGAGGTGTCAGATTAGTTAGGTCAATGGGTTGACTTAACGAGATCCAGATAACCTAAGTCCTATGTTGAATGTTGTCACAGCATAGGCACGCATCCTCTAACCGGAGACAGATGTATTGCTATATATCTGAGTATGTACATTTGGCAGACCGATAAGTTGATGGCCTAACCAAGGTCTATACACCGGCGAGCTGGTGTGCATATAAGGGCATATGAGTAATACGATCTCTCAAAGGGATCATGCAGGTTCACTACTGAATCGGAAGACATGAGCTCACTCATGAGATATTGGGAAGAATCAAATTCTGTGCACGGTCGTCTCGCTTTGGAAGCTTGACTGAATTTGTAGGTTTGATATATACTTTTGGAAAGTATATGATCAAGGCCTAGGTATGATATATGCTTTTGGAAAGTATATGATCGATACCAAATCCCAATGATCAAATGAGAAACTTACTGATAAAACCATGAAGAAGACAGTATAAAATTGATCTTAATCTTCGGATTGATCATAGGTCTTCCAGTATGCAGGATGTACATGTATTGGGAATACCTGGGGGTGAAGTGATCATTAACGATTGTATAACCATGACGCTTCCACTCCGAGGGAGTGATGAAACAGGTCTGGATTTTAGTGACTCCTCTCAGTAGAGAAGCAATCTGATCTTGGTCCAAATGTTGGACATTGGTCTGAATAAGATTCAGATGCAATGAGAAGATTAGACTTGCGGTCTTGATTTAATCAAGCATCTATGGGAGGTTCGTAAGATCTGGATTTGAGATGAGATCTCAACATCCAAGTCACTATACGTGGAACAATACAATCGCCCTGTCATTATCTCCAAGTATCTACGGAGAAAGCACATTATTCTTGAAAGGGTTCGAGAATAATTCATTTGATGAATTACATATCCAAGCAAGAAGGACTTGATTATTAAATGAGATTTAATTATCAAGCATAATATGAATGATATTCATATTGAGAGAATAATTATCCAAGACAATTAAATGGGATTTAATTATCAAGGATTAGAGAATGTGGATAATACTATCCATAATATTTGTGTATTACAAATATGATTTATAATATACATATATTGAAGAGAGAGAATTTTTGTAAATAGTATTTGTTAATTACTAATGTGGATTGGATTCACATTAATTAATTAATTAATTAGAAATGCAATTTACAAATTAGTTTGGGTTGTGAATATGATTCACATATTTATCAATGGCATGATTGAAATATTCACAAATTAATTTGGAATTAATTTGGTGGATATTTTTAATAATGACTATTACAAAAACATTGACAAATAATAATATAAAATAAATGGGAGATAAATAACCACCAAATGAGGTGGCATCGCCAATGATATAGTCAAAGGTGACACCCTCTCATTTATAGGAGGTAATTTGTTATCTATCCTTTATTATATTGTTATCTCTTAATAATTAATTTATGTTAAATTAAATTATGTTGATAATGTTGCAACATATATTTAATTTAAATATAACTTAATATTGTTGGTTTTTTATCCAACAACAATCTTGGCCATTGATTAATACATAGACCAACTTTGCCGTTGGATCTATGTGTCCCATGGATTGAGATCCACTGGATCCTAAACTAATATAAAAGGAGGGCTAACCTAGCCTTTCAAGGTACATTATTAAGAGTTGTAGAAACCTACTACTCTCTCTCTCTCTTTCTCTCTCATTCTCTCCCTCTCTCTTTCTCTTCTCCATCAAGTGGTCGTCCACTTTGTGTTGAGAAGGAGAGACTCTCGCCTTCGCCTTCGACGACTTGGGGATCTCCTTCTTCTTTGGGGCAACTTGCTCTAGAGGAAGATGACGGATTTTGTTTGACAAAATCAGGGGATTCATTGCTTGGATCTTCATCGAGGATTGCGGGAGGAACGTGTCTCATCATCACGCCCGCAAGTGTGTTCTTCGTGGATCGGACTTAAGACAGGAGGATCTCTTGTTTGGGATCTCATGATCAAAATCACTCTCCAAGAGTTTTTCCTTATACTTTGTGGTTTGATGAAACGATCCGAGAAGTGTTCTCGTGATCATGTGGTTTCATCTTTAGATTTAAAAAAAAAATATTTTCCGTTGCATCTAGCGACTAGTACGACTAGTTGCTGCGATTGCATATGATGCGATCGACACGCTTCCGTGATGCGCTTAAGGATTCTCAATATCCTTCATCATATAGGTTCACTACTGAACAGGAAGACATGAGTTCACTCATGAGGTTTTGGGACCCAATAAAATTCCATGCATGGTCATATTTCTTTGAATGTATAACAAGAATTTGTAGGTATGATATATGCTTTTGGAAAGCATATGATCATTACCGACTCCCAAAGACTGAATAAGAAACATGTGATTAACCTCTGAAGAAAACAATCTAAATATGATCTAAAACTCTAGGTTTATTCTAGGTCTTCTACTATGTAAGATGTATGGTTGTTATGAATACTCTAGGGTGATGTGATTGTAAACGATTGTATAACCATGACACTTCCATTCTGAGAGAGTGATGAAATGTGGTTGGATTTTAGTGACTCCTCTCAATAGAATAGTAATCTAATATTACACCAAATGTTGGCGATTAATCTGAATGTGATTCAAATTTAATGAGAAGATTATATTCACGTTTTGATTTAATCAAACATCTTTGAAAGGCCTCGAGATCTATATTTTAGATAGGATCTCAATCCAAGTCATTATACATGGAATATACAGTCATTGTGTCCTTATCTCCAAGTATCTATGGAGAAAGCACATTATTCATGAAAGATTTCAAGAATAATTTCATTGTTGAATTTATATCTGAGCATTGTGAAATTTATTATTAAATGTGATTTAATTATCGTGAATAATATGAATGTGATTTTTATTTTTCGCATACATGAGAATAGTTAACGAAGATAATTAATTATGATTTTATCAAGGATATGATTAATGTGGATATCACTGTTTATAATAATCACAATTATTATAAATATGATTTATAATATCATGGAGAGATTTAATTGTAAATAGTATTTATGAATTAAATATTAATGTTAGTTGGATTCACATTGAATACTTAATTGTAATTTAATTTACATTTTTATATTGGATGTATGAATATTATTCATAATTATCAATGGAATGATTGAAATTATCACAAAATAATTTGGAATTAATTTAGTGAATAATTTTGCAACAAAAGTTGTTGCATATGTGGAATTTTTGGAGAGATATGAGCTCTCTCAATTAAGGAAGAAGAGAACCACCTTCCTCTTTAAGAGGATGGACGACCATAGAGTCTTACCCCATATATAGTCGTCCACTCTATTAAGGGAAGTAGGCGTGTCCGCTTTCCTTTAATTCCACATGAGATTAATTTAAATTAAATTAAATGTATTGTAAATTATTTACAACACATTTAACTTATTTTAAATTGATTGTTCATTCTTGCAAATTTATGCAATAAAAACCACGACCATTGATTTAAATCACAAAATAATCTAGACCATTGATTATTGTGTTCACATGGATTGACATCTATGGACATCTAATATGTTATAAAATAAAGGTGAGTCATTGCTCTTTCTTCAAAATAACAATTTCAAGAGAAATGACTCTCTCCCTCTCTATTCTCGTACACACCCTCCCCTCTCAATATTGTGGTCGTCCACCATATTTACCTAGAGAGCCTCACAGTCACTACAATGTCCTTGTACTACAGGATCGACTGCTCGTGGATCTCCGCCTTCTCAGGTGCGCCTTGCTCATGAGGAAGGCTCTCGACTTCGTGGGATGAAATCTAGAGACTTTTCACTTGGATCTTCAACTCGGATTGCGAGAGGCCCGTGTCTCATCCACACGCCCGCAAGTACATCCTTCTTCAGATCGGACTTGCGACAGGTGGTCTCTTCGCTTAGAGACATATGCAATCACAAACAAGCCCTAAGAGTTAATATTATTACTTGTTTATGGTCTTGATGAAATTATATGAGAAGTGATTTCATATCATGTGGTTTCACCTATATAAAAATTTTAAATCCCCAAGCAACTAGTGTGACTAGTCGCTCTTGATCGCACGTGATGTGATCTTCATGCTTTTGTGATGCGCTAAGGGCCAAGCTCTAGTCTTCAATATTCACTTCAACTTAGTCCATAGATTTACCAAACTTGACCTAGTTAAAGATCTTCCTAATCTATCCTATAAGAACGTAAGCATGTGCTTAACATGTGAACTAGGAAAACTCCCTAGAAAATCCTTGAAGTCCAAGAAGCATATTAGCTCAACCACATAGTTAGAGCTTTTATACATAGATTTATTTGGACCCACAATGCTAAAGTTCAAGTGATTTTCGCTATTGTTTTGTTATAATAGATGATTATTCATGTTATACTTGGGTTTTGTTCATTTCTTCCAAGGAATTAACACTCTTGAATTTGAGAAGCTATACAAACATATTTAGAATGAAGAAGAAGCTTCCATCGCTATGTTAAGAAGTGATCATTGTAGGGAGTTTGAGAATGAGAAGTTTTCTTACTATTTTACTTAGGCTGGGATTAAGAATGATTTTCTACACCCTGAATAACAGCTCAAAATGGCGTAGTTAAATGGAAAAACTGCACTATTCAGGAATGTGCCCATACAATGCTATGCAAATCTGATCTGCATAGGTATTCTTAAGAAGAGACCGTCAACATGTCTTGCTATGTCTTAAATATAACTTTAATTCGATCATAATTAAAGAATATAACTTTTGATCTCTATTTCGTATGTTCACCAACAATAGGTTATTTATGTGTTATTGGAAGTAAATGTTATATTCTTAACATATGAAAACATTGACAATTTTAATCCTGCGTGAAGAGGAATTCTTCTTAGGTTACTCTTCATGTAGCAAAGCTTACAGGGTATTTAATAAGAAAACAATGACTATTATAGAAGTCGTCAACATTTTGATTGATTAGAACTTTCGCAAGACTCCTCTTTTACGAGAATTAGAGTTTTAGGAAGATGCTCAAGTAGATCCTTCCAGTGTCCCTGGAAATAGTGATTCTTATGGGTTACCAAAAGGATTTTAGCTTTATTAGAAATCACCCAAAGGAGTTGCTTGTAGATTTTAAACTCTCATATTCCAACGATTTGCATCCACCGGTGGCATCCTTGTGGATGCAACTACATGTCGCTAAATGTCCAATTTCTTTTAATGTGTACATCATCCACCATCTTTCTCGTGTAGTGTATGATGAATGGATACGAATCGCTTCTCCTTACACAATTCCAATGATGAAATCAAAAGCGTATGTCATTCACATTTCTAACAAATAATTTTCTTATTTTATTTATCTTAAATCATTCAAATAACTGAAAGAAATGCAATAATAACTAAATAATGTTTTATAAAATTCACAACTTCATAAATATCATAAAAATGCACAACATAAGAAACATATATATTTTTGAAAACATATAACAATATAAAAACCTCTATTGTCACAAACAAATAATTTCAAGAAAATTGTCCATCATTATACTAAGAAGTGATCATGGTGGGGAGTTTCGGAATGAAATTTTTTCTTATTACTATAGTAACGTTGGGATAAGAATGATTTTCTACACCTAAAACAATAGCTCAAAATGGCACAATTGAATGGAAAAATCGCACTCTTTAGGAATGCATTCATACAAGGCTATGCAAATCCGATCTGCCTAGGTATTTTTGGGAAGAGACCGTGAACACATCTTACTATGCCTTAAATAGAACATTAATAAGATCAAGATTAAAGAAGATACATTTTGAGCTCTATTTCAGACGTTCACCAAGGATATGATATTCAATTAGAAAACAATTATTGTTGTAGAATCTATCAACATTTCGATTGATGAAAACTTTAGCAAGACCCCTAAGTTACAAGAAGGAGAATTTATGGAAGATGCTCAAGTAGATCCTTCCAGTGTCCCTGAGAATAGTGATTCTCATGGGTTGCAGCAAGGATTTTATCTTTGTTAGAGATCACACAAAGTAGTTTCTTTCATATTTTAAAATCTCGAAGTCCAAAGATTTGCATCCATCAGTCGCATCCTTGTGGTCGCAAATAGCCTTGCATCCAAGATCGACTACCTATGGATGCAAAATTTTGCCCGCTAAATGTCCAGTTTCTTGTAGTGTATACAACATCCACCATCTTGCTTGCGTAGTGTATGGTGAATGGATATGGATTCGTTCTCCTTACACAATTCCAATGATCAAATCAAAGCGTACATCATTTAAAAATTATTTATTTTATCTCAGATCATTCAAATTATGGAATGAAATGCAAAAATAACTAAATAAAAAATTATAAAATTCAAAAATTTAGAAATATCATAAAAATGTACAACATAAGAAGCATATATACTTTCAAAAACACATAACCATTTAAAAACCTCTATCTGCAACAAAGTAAACAAAATAAAGAAAACTATAGAAAAGGAATTGTACATGCGTATCATTGTTGTATTCTTCCTATTGCCTCTTAGTTGAAAGGCTAGCTCCGTGTGATCGACCTTTAAAAACTATATAAAGTAAATTTAAATCTCAATTTCTCTTCGTAACACTTTTCAATGTTGCAATACCCGTTTAATAATTATTTCTTATAAAAGTCGAGAAAAATATTATCATCAGGTTAGCCCCATGACAATAATGAGATATAGTTTTTACTACTGGAAGGTATACAATGTAATTTGCAATTACATTTGATCTTGCTTCTTAAATAAAATGAAATAATTTTAGGGCTTTTATGTGTCCCTTTAAGATATTTCAATATCAATTATGCTCCTCCATTTTCTGGAATAGCAGTTGTGCCTCCGATTTCTTCCACAGTTATCACTTGTACTCCTCATATTAGTTGTCCGTTTGCATCCTTCACCAACCTCCTTTTCCCGGTCTTCCAACCTCCAGCACAACCCCTGACCTCCAACACCACCCCCCACCTCTGCCATGCCCTCCTGCAACGTCCAACACCACCCCCACCTCCATCATGCCCTCCCTCGACCTCCACTATTGTCCCCCACCTCCGTCGTACCCTCCCCCATCTCTACCATTGTCCCCCACCTCCATCATGCCCTCCCCCACCTCCACCACTGCCCCCCCCCACCTTCATCGCCCTGTCCCCTGAACTCCACCACCGCCCACCATATCGTCATCCCCACCTCCTCCACCCCTGCGTATATATTTTTGGGGAAGTCTTTGTTCTTACCCAATTCTTTTGGCTTCAAAATATCTCTTATCAGGCTACAATATTTGCTCATGCTCTGAAATCTATAATTTCTCTTCATGCTCTATTGTGATGATGATGACAAAGGTTCTACTCGATAGTTGAGGAGATCTCCAGATTGGTTGCAAATCTCCTGATGAAGGTACTCTCATTCCGGATGATCCGATGGCTCTCAAGTTGGTCAAAGAAGGACACAAGCCTCTATTATACTAATGCTATTTTTAAATCCAAACTCATGATTTCTCCAAATCCTACACGTGTCTGATGATTGAGGTTATTCAGAACTCAATTATATGATTTATTCGCTGATGGAGTAAACATTAGGTTATGAATAAGAGTCTAATATGCTCTTAAAGAACTAATCATTCAATAATGCTTGGGGTAGAGGAGATGCAGCTGAAGGTGGAACGGAAACGAAGGAGAGGGTCGGAGTGTTGTATTAAGAATTGTAATTAGATTTTAATTGGAAAGTCTGTAATTACAAATGAAGTTAATTTGGTTTCAATTGGGAAACCAAATGACTTGGAGGGAAAGTTGAGAATTCTCAAATTTGAAACATGGAAAAGTTTGGGTGGAAGTTTAGTACCATACCATGGAGCTCTAAACTTTTGATGGACTTATATGTGAGTTCACACCCCAAGCTTTTGTAAAAATAGTAGAGAGGAATGGAGGGCCACACACACGCGCGCACGCTCCGCTCCGTCTCCGGCTAAGGCTCGGGCCCGGGAGAGTCAATTCGGATCTCAATACTTTTGCTACGGGTTTCATCTGGTAAGTCGATTAAATTAGTCACACGATTAATTTGGTAAGTTGACTAAAATGGGAATTCAACTCATTGTTATGGACGTGATTCTGGTCGTGGTTTCGGGATCCAAAATGACGCACTTGTTGAGAGGCGTTTTCAGAAATCAAAGGGTGTCGCACTAGGGCACGCGGTCGTCTATCTCCCTTTCCCTACGTGTTTTCTTCACTCGCAAGAAAAACTCACACATTCCTTTTACGTTCCGGTTCTTCCTCTCGCAGATGAACCACCCTCTCCTTTTCTCGACTGCATTTCTCTGAGGTACATTGGAGGACGATCTCATCCTTGTACGCAGATGAAAATCGTGTTCCATCGTATCCTAGGAGCGGATCGCCAATACCCTACGCGTCGGTATTATAGGGGCGATATCCTCTCTAAGGACAGTCCATTTCATGGACGCTTCGGTGACTTCTAATCTAATATTTCTTATATTTTGTTTGCCGCAATTCGTTTATTGCTATCCCTTTTCTGGATCTCACCCTAAATTATGTTTCCGTTCGTTTAATTGGTTCTTGCCTGCATTTTGTAATTTGATAATGGATTGGATCTGCATGATATTAATATTGATAATCTGTAATGCTTTTCTTTTAATCAATTTGTATGTGTGTAATTACTATTTATTACATGCGCTAATGATCCTGTTCACAACAATCTTAGAGAGGATTTCCGGAACCATTTTTAAAATAATGTCAGAAACCATGTTTAAATCGAGGGTCCATATGACGGGTATGCTTGAAAAATTCGGTGGTCAGAATTTCAAGCGTTGGCAACAACGCAGAAGATCTGGTTAACCACTATAGGACTAATCTCGATGCTTGAAACTGATTGCCCTATTGTGGAAAAGGAAAACCCCTCACCTGATAGCCAGAAGGCGCAATGTGCGTGGAAGGAACTCGACCGTATATGTCATGGTTGCATCTTGTTGGCTCTGTCCAATACGTGTTTGACGTATACTGTTCATCCACGCAGATTGCGAAGGGGCTATGGGATGATTTGGATTGGAAGTATAATATTGAATACCTCGGTATTGAGAAATACTTCGTTGCCAAATTTTTAAAGTTTTCTAGGACCGAAGGGAAGTCGGTTTCTGAACAAGCACACGAATTTTTACTCTTGCTCCATGGTTTAGAGGATGCCGAAATGAAACTTCTAGAGAAGTTTCAGGTCATGTGCATCACAAAAAATTCCCTAAGTCTTGGGAAGACTTTGATATGACCTTGAAACATAGGAAGGGAAATTTTTCTATGGATGACTTGATGGTGGCAATTACCATAGAGGAGGAACAAAGGAAACAAAACCTATGCTTCTTGTCGATATTCAGGCTAATGTCAATTTCATGACCAAGAAGGGTAAGGATAAGAAGGGAAAGAGTAATCACAACAATAAAATGAAATCAGAAGGTAAGATCCAAAAAAAGGCAAAGAATAAACCTTGTTGGCACTGTAATCAGGTTGGCCATTGGAAAAAGGATTGTCCGTCCTTGAAGGCTCAACCTAACTCTACAGACCGGAGTCCACAATGAATATGATCACTATAGGACTTGAGTCTAGCGAGGGGTATGTCTCTGTAAAACATGAACTATACCATATTCATTATCCAAATGAGTGGCCCGTGGATACGGGAGCCAATATAAATATTTGTTCTGATAGAACTTTATTTTCTTCTTATCAAATCTGCAGTGGTGGGACTTTGAAGATGGGGAACGATTCTGCAACCAGGGTGGTAGGGTCAGGACAAGTCAACTTGAGATTCTCCTTTGGACGTGTATGGACATTGCACAAGTGTTGCATGTTCCTGACATCAATAAGAATATTTTATCTGACTATATCTTAGTTAGAAATGGTTTTGAATTGAACTTTAAATGTAATAAAGTTGTCATTCTGAGACATGGTAATTTTTTATGGAAAAGGTTATTTGGTAGATTTTTATTTGTTGTTTAGAATTAGATGTGATTCAGTAAACATTAATGAAATGAATGTTTTAAGTTTTGAATGTTCTAATTCTGTGTCTCATATTGTGAATAAACTAGAATCTTGTAATCTGTGGCATGTTAGATTGGGACATGTAAAGTTAAATTCAATTAAAAGAATGATGAATTTAGAGTTGATACCTAAACACATTATTGATAAAACTCAAAAATGTGAAATCTAAGTGCAAGCTCAGACACTTAGGAAGTCTTTTCAATCAATCTCTAGAAATCTTGGATCTAGTGCACACGGATATCTGTGAGCTTAATGGTGTGTTGACCCGAGACAATAAAAAATACTTTATTACCTTTATAGATGATGGCATTAGATACTGTTATGTATATCTAATGAAAACAAGGATGAAGCCTTAGAGAAATTTCTTATATTTAAGAACGAGGCTGAGACACAAAAAGGAAAAGTGATTAAATGCCTTAGGTCAGATAGAGGATGTGAATATACCTCTAACTTGTTTGATGAACAATGCAAATTATTTGGCATAGTTCATGAAGTTACGGCCCCATATTCACCGCAATCAAATGAGATAGCAGAACGAAAAAATAGAACCTTAACTGACATGATCAATGCTCTCCTACAGAGTTCTAGACTTTCAACCTATATGTGGGGAGAAGACTTGAATACGGCTTACCATATTCTGAATAGGGTTCCTCTAAGACAAATGGAAAAATGTCCTTTTGAATTCTGGAGAAATAGGAAACCAAGCTTGAGATATCTCAAAGTGTGGGGCTGTCTCTCTAAGGTTTTAGTCCGAGAGTACAAGAGAAAGAAGCTAGGTCCTAAAACTGTTGATGCGGTCTTCTTAGGTTATATGGAAAATAGCTATGCATATAGGTTCTTGGTAATTCGGTCCGAAATACCAGACATAGATGTCAACACTATTGTTGAACTCCGTGATGCTACCTTTTTTGAGGATGTCTTCCCTATGAAGACTAGGATTCCTCAGAATCTGACCATTAATAGCGCCTCCACATCAGGATCCATTCCAGATCAAGTGGAAAGGATAACGAATGTGGGGGTTGAGACTCAAGCTGAACCCAATGAACTTTCGGAAGAGGTTGATCCAAGGAGGAGTAAACGACCTCGGATAGCCAAGGATCTGGGTAGCGACTTTGTTGTCTACCTGATCGAGGGTGATTGATTTAACCGAAATTCACAGGGTCTAAATAGTCCACACAAGGTGGGATTACAATGTCGCTACAGCGACCCTCAATGAATCCCGATCAAAGTCAACAATGAACCCACAATATATAGATCAAGCAATGAAGAATAAATGTGGAGTCAAATTTATTTTAACTCTACATAAAAGATGTATAGGTGTAAGCATGTAGAGGTCGAACTCAGGGAGCACACAAGATGATCAAACAAGTGCAAAAGTGTGATGTGATTAAGTGTCTACAAAATATGCATTTTTTGTGGGTTTTTTATTTTATATTTTTTTTATTTTTAATTTTTAAATTTGTATTTTGGTTTTTTTTTATTTTCTGATTTTATATTTTCTGATTTTATATTTTATATTTTTGTATTTTCTTTTTCTATAATAGAATATATATATATATACACACAAAGTAAAGAAGAGAAAGATAGAGTATTTATAAAAATGGGTAAAAGTACTAACAAATCAGGAACTAAACTGTTTTTTGGTCTTTTTATATTTTTATGATGTTTTTGTGATTTTTGGAGATTTTTCTAAATATTGTTGGTATTTTTAAAAGTCAAAATACAAGAAAACAGTGACTTATGCTACTGGCCGAAATTAAAATGAGGATGAAAAATTATAAAAACTACCCAAAATTCCTCAAATTAATTTTAAAATAAAGGTAATGAAATAAGGAAGCTAAAGAACCTGAGTTTTCATTTTTAGGATTTTTCTAGGATTTTTTAGATTTTTATGAAATTTTTAGGAGTTTTATAATTTTTAAGGTTTTTGTTTTGAAATTTTTAATGGTTTTTGGTCACTGCCTTATTGCGTCTTAGACACAACACCATACTCTCCCTACCTTTTCACTATGTTGTCCCTCTATGCAAAGACTCAAAGCAAAGAATGAATATAGGGGTTGGTCCGACTTCGGCCAAAGAACCTCTAACCCAGAGTGACTTAAGGGTCACCCAGTGCTTGACTTTCTCACCCAATATTATAGTATATGTCTTTTTCAAATATTAATGTGCTCGTAATCTTGAAATGTGAGACCAGGACTCACTAATATATAGAAATAGGGGGCCTCCTACTAGTCTAGTGCTCGAGAGCATCATCGATCTCCGATAGTCCTGATAGCAGGAGACAAAGCTAAAATATGATAAGACAAGCAAATTATAAATTTTTTGGAATTTTTCAAAATGTTTTTATAATTTTTATGGATTTTTTAAAGCAAATAGTACGAAACATGCTTGTTTTTTATTATTAATAAATACGGAAATGCAATAAAAATGTAATGCAAAAATATAGTGTGAATAAGCAATCAAACAAGAGCATATGGTACTTTTTTGGTAATTTTTCGAGTTAAAATTATGCACGAAATAAATACAAACAACCAATAAAATCACATAGCTAGTAGGGATATAAGTGCAAATATCAAGAAGTACTGGGGCCAAAGTGCAATTTTCACAAAAGTTTACAACTAATAAGTGAAGTTCCTGGATTAATTACAAATACCCAAACCCGGAAGGGGTTCGCTGCAAAATTACCAAGCCCATGTGTATAAACACGTGACCTGGCACGGGTATAAAAGCAATATCACAAAACTCCATGGGCTTACATGCAAATTGTCCAAAAATAATACACATGATATAAAAGTTCTTGAACTAAAGCAAAATAGCAAAATGGCCGAAGGCCCCTCTGCAAAACGCCCTTCACCTCATGCGCACAGGCACGTGAGGTGACGTGATGAGGGACCTAGTTGTAATATAGAAAAGTATGGGGGCCTTACTGCAAATATTACAAAATTAATGAACAGCCTATGAATGATTTAGTACTAATTAACTATTACAAAAATCGGCAGGGGGAGTTGTGCAAAATACCCTTCCTTGCGCGCTGATAGATGGTGGGATCCCTCCCACTTATCTACATGTCAGCTTCAGGGCGCACGATGCCTCTTCGCGTGTGAACGGCCCAGATTAGATGATCTTCGTGTGATGAACGTCCCTGGGCGCTCACGATCCGACGGCTGCTGCATCTTCTGGGCTACCTTCACGATCCAACGGCAGAGAATCTCCTTCGATGAAATGGGACGAACTCGCGGGGATGCGAGCTTCCGAAGCGTCGATCTCCCTTCTCCGCTGCTCGGAGAAGCTCCAAAATGGTGCCCAAAGTTCCTGTCGTCCTTCTCTAGCGGTGGAGACTCCAAAATGCCTCGGCGACGGCTGAGGCTTTCACACGGTGACGGTGGAGTTTGGGAGCTCCAGGTGCCTCCGGTGAGTGCTCAAAACGAGACCCTAGGCTCTTGTTTGACTCCCGGACCTGCAAAAAAGGGGTGACACCATCGGGGGCAAAATGCTTCGACGGTTTGCGAAGCGGAGGGAAGCGGGGAACGACGATGTGAACCCTGGCCGGAGCAAGCTCCGGCGAGTGAGGTCGATTGTGCGAATCGATGGACGAGAAGACAAGATTCGTGATGCGAATGGTTCCTAGAACTAAGAGAAGTACAATGCAAAAGAAAAAAAAATGGGAAAAGGGGTTGCCTCAACGGTGGAGACCGGAGGGAAGTGTACCTCGCCGTCAACGATAGGCGAAGGAGGTTGAAGCACCTCAGGCGTCGCTCGACCCACTCGAAGGTCGCAAAGGGGAGCTGTCACCTTCTCCTTGCTATTGGGCATGAAAAGGGAGCTAATCCTATGGAAAGAGGCGTTCCAATTTGAAAAGGAAGTCGGGGGTGGCATATAAGGGGTTTGACTAGTGGCGAGGAAAATCGAGGTGAAACGACTGGCACAGCGATCCAAAGCCCAAGAATTCACTTGGGCGTGAATCATCAATGGTCAAGGCAAAACGTTGCAGAAGGAACCATCCCAAGAAGGTGCAAGACGCACCCTCGAAAAAGGCGAGAAAACGAGGTCAAAACCTAGTTCTGACATGCTACAGTGGTGAAGGGCAGATAGTTGACCTGGGTCAACGAAAACTGCCCCCTGGTTGGTTCACATGGACCAACCAGGAAAAACCCCTGAAAAATACTTTGTAAATTCAAATTAAAATAGTAAATAAGTTTATTTTTTTAGTTTATTAAATGAAAAATATTTTTTTTCTAAATTATTTTATGGTGATTTTTAATTATTTTTATGAGGTATAATTTTATAAGTTACCTTTTATAGCCTTTATAGGTATATTATCTATATATTTGTTATTTTTTTTATTTTGTGAATTTAATTTATTTATTTTTATTATTATTTTATAAATTTATAAAGTCTTGTTATACACTTAAAAATATTTTTCTTTTATTTTTCTGAAGTATTTTATACACTTAATAAAATATAAGTACTAATTATTCATGTATAAGTATAGGTGATATACCTATGTACTATGTATATACAGGTATTTTATTTTGTATTTCTTTTATGTTTTTATTCTGATTTTAATGCACAGATATATTTATAAAATTATAAAAAAAATAAAATTATTAAAATAATAAATAAATAATAAAAGGAATATTTTAATCTGTATAAGTATACAAGTGGGCTCCAAAACTCAACTTTCAAACCGTAACTCCAAAAAATTCGAAACCACCTTCATTAAATAGATTATTTTAACCTATATATAATTAAAGGTGAGTTTGGTACATTTCGAATTTTTATTTTCAAGATACAGGTCTGGGAGATTGGAGTTCTAGAATCTTATTCAGATCATATCTTTTTATTTGTACATCATTTTTGAATGAGATCAATTTTGCATTTTTCTTTATTAAATTATCTACAACTTTCATGTACGAATTTTCTTTATTTGAAGTATAAAAAGTGGAACCAAAAATAGGTCCCAAAATGAATAAAGAATGAATTAAAATAAAAGGTATTTTTTATTGTATTCTGACCCTTATCTCCCCCTACTTTATTCCTTGTTGACCTATTCATCGAGATGCCTAGGTCTCGGGGTTTCGGGTCATAAAATATTTACAATATTTTATTCTTTTTATTTTTTTTATTTATTCTATAATTTTGTCTTTAAAAACTGTATTTTATACACTATTTACACACACATGCATGAATGCTAAGATACTGGAATTAAGGGTTCCTACACGCAATTGCTAGGGTTTTTTTGGCCAAAATGATAGAATAAGGATGATGAAATGTGGATTCATCATCCCCCTATACTTTACCTTTGCTAGTCCCTAGCAAACACTTATGCAACATGTGCAGAAAGAAAAGAAAAAGAAGAAGTTGGATTAAATTTGATTACCAAACTTGTCTTGAAAACATCAAGGTTTGGAGCTTAAGTCGGACCTTTGGATTTTTAGTGCGGGCGGAACCTTAACAAGAACTGGACTTGAAATCCAACAGCCTTCGAGAATCCCAAAACTCTGCTCAAGTCTCCTCATTAGCCAAGTCAGAAATACTTCAACTCATACGCAAACCCTTACGACCATGAATCTGACTCGTACAGTGTAAGTGATGGTGGCTCTCCCCAACTGAAATGACAAAGAGACTGACTTATTCAATATGACAACCCAATAGTTCCCCAATCCAACAACTCATTCTTCAAGGAGCAGGGTATTCCCTTCTAAGTTCAAGTGGCAACCAGCTCAAGAGGAGAAGGTGAAGAGAAGAATGGACGGTAGCCAGTGTAGCTACCTATCCTAGGATGCAAGACCAGTGTAGTCAAGTCATCCAGCTGCAGGCTCACCTGATTTGACTTTGAAGCTCAAGCTTGCTTATTTGACTTTACAACATATGTACACTCCGGGCAAGCATTTTTATTTTTGTACAGGCATGTCTACCTTTTTTGGAGTTTTTGCTTTTTGTATTTTTTTAATACTATATACAGCAGCATTTACGTAGGGATTTTTCCTCTTGAGCCAGTTGATTATCCCTCTTTTGAAGCTTTATTGCAACTCACGATTTCCTATCCTCAAAACTCATCATTACTGGATGGGTTGGGGTGCACTTCCCTCCCTAGAGGAGGACAAGTGTTTCCACCTGTGTGCATCTCATACTGGCAAATCCAACCCCCTCACCACTCCAACTGTGTTGAGCCATGTGAAAGGTGCAGGTGTCCAAGTTAGGTCATTATGAACAAGAGTCGTGCGTGTGCTCCGAAATACTCTACTTAGGCAGTCAAGAATCCAATGAACCAAGTCTCTTGATCCTCAAAGAATTAAGTCAACTAGACCTGAAGTACCTCAATTCCAGTTCCTATAAGATTTCTGTTAATTAGGTAGATTTTAAGGTCCAACGAAGCTCCAATCTTCGGATTTTACTTAGACTCGTTCAACTATCATACTCAATTCGAAAAATGCGAATGCCATGCAAATGCTATGCAGAAAATATTTTTGTGATGCAATTTTCAAAGATTTTGAACTTTTTATGGTTTTTTGAAAAAATGATGCATATGCATTTTTAGATTTTTTAAAAAGTTTTTCAAATGTTTTTGGATTTTAATTTTGCAAATATTTTTGGGATTTTTGAAAACAAAAAGTTTTGGCTGAAAACTAGGTACAAATATTTACACGGGAGTGCATCTTATATATACAAGAAGTGGCTTTTAAGAATTTACAAGGGTAAGTGGTCAATTTTATAAGTATATATACAGTGGATTTTTGGTGTGACGTATGTATTCCTCAAAATTATTTGACACAGATTTATCAAACAATTTTGAAAACTATAGTCCAGAATACTTTTTACAAACAGTTTTTACAAACAAGTACACACATTTCAAAATCATTTTGCAAAGGTTTTCCAAACAGTATATATAGATTTTCCAAATATTTTTGCAACCATTTTTCAAACCACTTGCAAATCATTTTTCAAACCTTTTATTTCACACAAAGAAAATAATTTTTCAATCAAAAAGTTTTTACAAAGGTTGAAAACATGTAACAAAATGTTTTCCAAATTGTTTTCAAAAGATTTTTCAAAAAGATTTTCAAACTATTTTTCAAACATTTTGCAAAAAAATATTTTCACCTGATTTATTAATCAGTAAATACACAAAGAATTTGAGGAATAACCACATCTTGTTATTAAGGTTTTTAATGAATTTTACAAGTATAAATAGCCATAATTACTAGTAAAAATA
Organism: Ottelia alismoides; assembly: GCA_037367405.1. Lineage (NCBI taxonomy): Eukaryota > Viridiplantae > Streptophyta > Magnoliopsida > Alismatales > Hydrocharitaceae > Ottelia > Ottelia alismoides. The sequence goes on from JAZKJV010010649.1 coordinate 862,479, forward strand.
CGAAAGTACAAGTTATGGCTAAAGTATATACGTAGTATATACGACCCCCCTATACTTAGCTTGAGATATGTCCTCATAGATCGGAGAGAAAAGAAAAGACATAACTCGTACTGAGTATAGAAAAGTCTAAAGAATAAATGAATAAGAGATATATGAACAAACGAATGAGAAGTCGACCGTCCCCCCTATACTTAGGATCAAATAATCCTAAGTATAACAGACTATACACAAAGCATGGAGGGTCAAGGGTGAGAATGAACAGATCGTACTCAGATTGTCTCCCCCTATACTTAGGGTAAGATATCCCTATGTATAGACAAGAAGAGGAGACAATGGAGAGGATCAAAGAATAGAACAACTCGCAGTGCACACCCCCCTATACTTAGGACAAAGTACGTCCTAAGTATAGAACACTGTCTACAAGGAGCGACACCTCTTTGATAGATACAAAAGATAGAAGAGGAAAAGAAGAAAAGAAGAGAAGATATTAACAAATGGACCAATACAGCGGAAAATAGAAGTGATAACCATGTATGAGATGCAAATGATCTGAGTCGAAGAACACATCTCATACCAGAAGGATGGGGGAAACGTCAACGGTCGGTGGATCATGATCTAGATATAACTTCAAGCGTTGACCGTTAACACGGACGGTAGAGCAAGATCATGGTTCGGATATATCAATGCTACCATTGTCATGTACCTTCCTGACCACATACGGACCTTTCCACTTACTCTGTAATTTCCCTGAAAATAACTTCAGCCTGGAATCAAACAACCATACACGCTGATCGGGCTCAAACTGTTTATGGCTGATATGAGAATAATGCCATGTCTTCACTTCCTTGTATTGTAGGCTGCTAGAAAAGGTTGTATCTCTCAACTCCTCCAGGGCTGCCAACCGTGCTCTTCTTTGTTCTCCTATACTCTCAGGATCTAACAGTAACTCAGTGACTGCCCAAAATGATTTATGCTTTATTTCCAGTGGCATATGGCACGGCTTGTTATAGACGAGACGAAAGGGAGATGTCCCTAATGGATTCTTGAAGGAGGTCCGATAAGCCCACAAGACTGAGTCCAAAAGCTGTGACCAATCCTTTCGGTCTGGGCGGACAACCTTCTGTAAGATAGTCTTAATCTCCCTATTCTATACTTCGGCAAGACCATTAGTCTGAGGGTGATATGACACCACAACACGATGGTCAATGACGAACTCGTCTGCAAGGGCCCTAACTTTGTCACTAATGAAATGAGACCCCCCCGTCTGAAATCAGAACTTTAGGCACCCCGAACCGTGAAATGATATTTTCCTCAAAATCGGTATATGGTTTTAGCATCTGCGGCTCGGGCAGGGATGTCCTCAACTCAGCGGCTGACATAATCTACATCGAGCAAAATGTGCTCAAATCCCTGACTCTTAGGAAATGGGCCCATGAAATCAATCCCCCATGCATCAAAAACCTCACAAAAGTGAATGGGCTGCATGGGCATCATGTCTCTCTGTCTGCAAGTACCCATCTTCTGACAATCAGCACACCTCTTCACGAATTCATCTGAATCTTTGAAGAGAGTAGGCCACCAAAGGCCGGATTGGAGCACCTTTTGTGTTGTTCGTCTCCCAAAATGATGTCCTCCTGCCTCAAGCTTGTGGCAGTATGTGAGGACGCTGTGCTGCTCTTCTTGAGGAATGCACCTTCTCCAGATGCTATCCCCTCCTTCATGATAAAGGACAAGATCCTCCCAATGATAAAACTTGGCCTTCGCTAGGAAGGTCTCAAGTTTCTGCCTGGGCCAACCCTGTGGAACTGTCGTGGCGACAAGATAGTTCACAATGTTGGCGTACCATGGGAGTGAGGCGACAGCCAAGATCGCCTCATCTGGAAATGTCTCTGTGATAGGTTCGCTGGGCTCAGATTCCTCAAGGTTCTCTAAACAGGAGAGATGATCCGCCACCACATTCTTAACTCCAGGCTTATCCTTAATCTCAATATCAAATTCCTGGAGCAGAAGGATCCATCTGGTAAGGTGAGCTTTGGCATCCTTCTTGGCCATGAGGTACCAGATGGCGGTGTGATCTATGTAGATGGTCACTCTAGATCCAAGAATATAAGATCGATACTTATCCAAAGCAAAGACTACGGCCAGCGTCTCTTTCTCAGTTACAGTGTAATTCCACTGAGCGACATCCAAAGTCCGGCTGGCGTAGTGAATGGCATACGGCAATCCATTCCTCCTCTGTCCAAGCACAGCCCCTACGGTAAAATCAGAAGCATCTGTCATGATCTCGAATGGGAGAGACCAATCGGGTGGCTGAAGGACAGGAGCCGTGACAACCATACTCTTGAGAGTCTCAAAAGATGCAAGAGAATTATCTTCTACAATGAACTCGGTGTCTTTCGTCAGCAGATCAGTGAGCGGTCGGGCAATTCGACTGAAGTCATGAATAAACCGTCGGTAGAAACCGACATGCCCCAGAAAAGACCGTAATTGATGCAGATTGGATGGTGGATTGAGTTTTCTAATGATATCCACCTTGGCCGGATCAACCTCCATGCCCCTGTCAGAGATGATATGACCAAGGACCGTCCCTTGAGTCACCATGAAGTGACTCTTCTCCCAAGACAAGACAAGATTGACCTTTATGCAGAGCTGAAGCACACGGTCCAGGCAATCAAGACAAGCATCAAACCTATCGCCATAGACCGAGAAGTCATCCATGAAGACCTCTAAACAATCACCCACCATGTCCGAGAAAATGGACAACATGCACCTTTGGAATGTCGCGGAGGCGTTACATAGTCCAAAGGGCATCCGTCTGAAAGCATAAGTCCCAAACGGACAGGTGAATGTCGTTTTCTCCTGGTCTTCGGGTGCAATAGCCACTTGATTGTAACCGGAGTACCCGTCAAGAAAGCAATAATGACTCTTCCCAGCTAGCCTCTCGATAATCTGATCAATGAATGGCAGCGGGAAATGATCCTTCTTGGTGGCCTGATTCAATCGTCTGTAGTCCACACAGACCCTCCAAGAAGTTGGTACCCGGGTAGCTATCTCCTCTCCGGACTCATTCACAACTGTAGTGATACCCGTCTTCTTGGGTACCACATGCAATGGACTAACCCACTTGGAGTCGGAGATGGGGTAGATAAAATCGACGCTCCACCACCTTGATATTTCTTTCATGACCACATCTCGAAGATTCGGGTTAAGCCGTTGCTAGAACTCACGCGAAGGCCAAGCGTCCTCCTCAAGATACATGTGGTGGGAGCACAGAGACGGACTAATCCCATGGAGATCAGCTATACTCCATCCTATCGCCTTGCGGTTTCTTTCAAGAACCTCCATCAGACAAGATTCTTGCTCTCCAGTCAAACCTGTTGAGATAATGACTGGGTGCATATCTGACGCACCCGCAAGGAATCTATACTTCAGCGACTGTGGCAAGGGTTTCAACTCTGGACAACTGGGAGGTGGCAGATCTGGCTTCTGATATGTCTGTGTGAAGGCTACCAGGTCTGCATGAGAGAACTCTCGCTGCGCATGAGAATCTGACTAAGGGAACCCTGCTGAATCATCAATAAACTGTACTGGCTCGCACTCTGTCATGGTTGTCAGCTCAGAAGGAATCAGAACGGAAAATAGTCATCAAAATCATTCCAATCGATGTCTGAATCCGAGGGATCAGAACTAGAAGAACATGAATGGAATTCTGTTGTACCACTCGTCATAGAACTGTCAGTCTCAAAGGTATCCTCGTCCAAAGGTGTGCTTTCCACGCTCTCAACTGCCATCAACTGTAAATACGGTGAATCTGCAGGAAAGGCAAGGGTCTGTGCTACGGGATCTGTCCAAATGGATTCATCATCTGTCATCACAAAATCACACTCCTGGTGGATGTCTAGCTCGGCTTCTGTCATATGCTCGATATCACTGGACTGCTCTGAGCATGCTAACTCTCTCGCTCTGGTCTCGTTGATCATCTCTATTTGTATGCTCGCACCCTCTACACGAAAGCACGCCTTCCCATTATCATGATCGATCACCGCCTTAGCTGTGGCCAAGAATGGGCGTCCAAGTATGATAGGGGCATCAGTTACCGACTCAGGGATCTCCATGTCCAGTACAACAAAGTCCACGGGGAATTTCAGGCCCTGAATGGTAACGACCACGTCTCTCAATAACCCCTTCGGCCTCTTAGTCGACCTATTAGCAAACTGAAGGACTGTCCTGCTCCGAAGAAGAGGACCAAACTCGAATTGGTCGAGTAAGGTTGCCGGAAGGAGGTTGATCGAAGATCCGCTGTCTAAGAGGGTACGATCGAACTTCTGCTCCTGAAACTCGCATCTGACATAGGGAGCTCCTGCATCAGGTCTCTTGGCTGGCAATTTGTTCTGAATGGTGCAACAAGTGTCATGAGTGAGCACATGGATTTGATCTCTATGGTTCCTCTTTTTCCTACGGACTGTAGTCTTCTCTTTCAAGCTCTTTTGGAAGAGGGAGATGTGCTCAAGTGCTTCTCGTAGAGTCAGCTGGATCTGGAATCTATAAATCATTTGATTGCAGAACTCTACATGTTGGGTCTTTTTTGGATTTTCTCATTTATTCCCCTTCGCCAAGCGGAGTGCTCCAGGGAAGGGGATGGAAGGGGCCTCCGCAGATGGAGGACTAGGAATAGGTCCCTATGCCTGTGAAGGAATAGAATCCATACCATGATCATCATTCAACACATATGGATCTGAAGTATAAACAGGAACCTTTCCTTTATTCATTTTTTTGTTCTTTTTGTTACCACAGTCCTGAGATACAAAAGGTGGCAACACTACATGTGGGAGCTCAACAAAAGTGGAAGTGGTGGCTTCAGTACCACCAACGGCATCTGACTTTGTGGCATCAGCACCGCGCTCTGGCTCTGCATCAAAAATGGTGGTATCAGCACCACCGTCTGCATCTGGTATGATGATGGCCTCAGTACCGTCGTCTGGATCTCCATCCTTGGTGGCCTTAGCACCACCATCATCAACATCATCAGCGATATCAACACTGTTACTCTGCTCACCTGGCGCTCCGGATTCTTCGTGTTGTTGTCGCTCAGATGAGGCACCGCCAGCGTGTATCCTACCGCTCCTAGTAGTCACAAAATCAGCATCATACAAAGAAGACATGTCACTCAAATAATCACTAGGAGAAGCATCCTCTGTAACTGTACCTGCTCAGACTTTCTTTTCAGACTGTTCGGATTAGGCTCAATCTGAGCTGGTATGGCGGCCTTGCCTTTGACGATATCTCTCATTTCCTGCCGGAACTCATCCATTTCCTGTCTGATGGATGCTCGATGTTCTGAAAGCAATCGGACGAGGTCATCTAATGCTAGCTTCTCGAAGGTAGGTGCCTGAGAACCGGAAGTGTTCCCTTGCTGGAAATGAGGTTGCTGCTGGGAGGAGAAGTGCTCACGAGGCTAGGGGTATGATTGGTGGGGCTGCTGACGCTGCCTCCACTGTTGTCCCTGATAGGCGGGACGAGGACCATGCTGGTACTACTGCTGGGCATACTGGGGCTGGTGCTGCTGCTGGCTATCCAGTTGTCCTTGAGCGGGAGGCTGCTGTTGGGAGGAGGTGCCACCAGTGGTCCAACGGAATCATGGGTGATCGCGACGAATCTCGGATGGTGGAGGAAGAACTGCCAGTGGCCGATCAGGCTGATAAACCACCATCTGAGTGTCCTAAGATGGTGGCTGCGATGGGTGATACTGTAGCTGCGGAACCGGCTCTGACTGGATGTGGTTGACCTGGCGGTAGGGGGTAGAAGGCTGGGTTGAGCTGCTACTACTAGGATCAGCCCGTGACCTGGAAGGCTGCTGAGTATACGTTTGTGCCTCTGAATGCAGAGAATCTACGTCTTCAGGTCACTCATGTTCTTTGTCATTAGCTCCATCTATGCAAGACTCTGACTCTGCTTCTTTTCGAGGATCTCGAGGCGGTCCAAATTTTCACTAATTATGCCTGTATCGGCTGCGGTGGATTCGGTTTGAGCTACGGCTGCCGACAGAGTGTGGGGACTGGCATCAATGCTGGCGACCCTCTGAAATGATCCTGCTCCTTGGGGTGGCTTCTGCTGTGTGTAGACTCGGGCTTGGGTCCTGACTGTTGAGTTCTCTGCCATGCCTTCATAGATGGCCCAGAAGTCATCTTCACCTTTGGAAAAATATGACCCACCACAAGAGGCACTTACAAGCCCCTGCAGCTCCGGTGTCAGCCCACAAAAGAAACTCTGAACCAGATTGGGCTTGGAAATATCATGGTACGGACACCGATCAATGAGCTCTCTGAATCGATCCCAGGCTTCATAGAATTGTTCATTAGGGATCATTGTAAAATTGCTGACCATGGCTCATGTTGCGTTTGTCCGGCCGAGAGGGTAATACTTGTTGAGGTATGCGGTCCGGAGTTGTGCCCAAGTGTTGACGAACTTTCCCAAATGTTTCAGCCAGTAGGCGGCTCTATCAACCAAAGAGAACGGGAAAGCTATCATCTTGATGGTGTCCTCAGTCACCAGCCTGTCATGGATTGTGCTGCAGATCATCTCAAATTCCTGCAAGTGGAGGTGTAGCTCTTCGGTCGCCAGCCCATGGAATTTAGGCAGTAGTTTAATAGTGTGGGGCCGAAGCTCGAAGTCTCCATGAACGGGAGGAAGTCAGATCCATCGATGAGTGAGGGATGCTGCGGGATTGTGCAATTCCCTCATGATTGTCTGTAGCGGTCTCTCAGTGTCAGGATCTCCTCCTTCTGCAACAAGTATATCTCCACCACCACCTGCAGCTCTGTTCTCTCTATCGGCTCTCATCTGCGTCAGCTCTTGCATGACATCACCCATGAAGGCTCCCTGGTCTTTGATTTTCCTCTATATTGTCTCTAGGGATGCTATGAGTGAATTGTTGATGGCAGCTTGGTCATATAGGAAAGGAGGGTGCTCCTGCTCATCTGGGTGCTCTCCTCTGTCTGCCATGGCTGGGTTATCTGAAAAGGCAAAAGAACCCATCTCAGGTGCCGTCAAATGATCTGAGCATTGTGATGCACTAAATTCTGAAACTGCTGGACTGATGGAGGAAGAAGGGTGGTCGAGGGGGAACAGGGTGGATGTGAACTCAGGTTCGGAGAGTGGGTCTTGACTCCCCGAAACCGTCCTAGATCAATAGGGAGGAGTGCTAGATAGCGGTGCCGACAGAGACAATCTAAGAGACCTCCTTCCCATCATCGTGATTATTGTAAGGAGACAGGTTGAGAAATGAAGAAGAGAGTGGGGCAAAATTGTGCACAATTGTGCAATATTTTTTTTTGATCTTGACCTAGATCCAACTAATCAATCAAACACAATGCAAAGGGTTCACCAACTCAACACATGAAGCCGTAAGGGTTCGGCTATTATCTTTGTAGTTTTTAGATGAATTCAGGCATTTAACTTTGAACGAGTCCTTAGAGCGCTACGCCTATAGGAGAGAGAGTACTACCGGAAGAGTATCCTGTACTTATCCTCCTCCTGTGTAACATGTAGTCTGCACTTTTTGAGGTCCTTGTAACCCTTCCTGGATCCTTACTCAGCCAAACAAATAAAGAAAGGAAGCCAATAGGCGAAACCGATACTTCGGAACTCGCTCGCAACGGAATCACATGTTAGCGTGCAAGAACCTACTCGGATGCAAGACGATGAGACAGACACCCCCGTGAAGGCGTGGCCTAGGCTCGATACTTCAGACAAGGTCGATGCTCTACACAATAGAGAGTCATCAATGGTGACCAAGCCCTACTCGTCTACGTACGATAGAAGCGCCAATACTTTGGTAATCCAGGCGATACACAAGGTAGCCACAGACTGGGTTTTGGGCTCTTATCCTTATGAAGCCGCTCTCTCACTTGGAAGGAGACCTTCCCATGCAACCTGAATACAAGTGAGGGTATTACTCACCCCAAGCAATGAATCCAATTAACCAATTTTATTTAGGTCAATTTTTCTTTAGCAGTCCCTTTTTAAATTTTTTTGGTGTTATCACTTGTTTTGAGTCAATTCAATACAAGCGCCTAACATTTTTGTATTTTCTTAATTGCTATTTGTTCCAAAAACAGAGGGAGAAGAGTCGGAAAAGCCAATGCAAGTGGCACTAAGATGGAAATCTCACCTTAGTGCCTAAATGATGGATGCTAAGATAGAAGACTTACAGTGACTCCCAGCTCTCAACATGCGGGATGCAAAACATGAATTTATAAACCTAATCTATATGTCGATATACACACAGAAATCATCCTAATTAGGCAATTGCTAGTGTGAAGAACCATAAGTCGGTCACTGATCCTCAATACAAGAGTCGGGTCTAGGCTCACCCCTCCTCTTCTCGACACATCGAGTTCAGGAGTAGCGCTTGACAGGGTGGGCTCGCGGCACGTAGGCTTGAAGGTGATGAGGCGACTGTTTAATTTAAACTATGTCCAAAATGCACTATAGGAACATGCAATGGTTATTAGGGTGTTTGGACCTAATTTACACGATCAAGCAAGCCTAAAAGCTAAGGGCTCATTCCACAAAAGAAAGGAAAAATAAAACAAAACCGGAAAATGACAAGCGGTAGAAAGCCGACAAAAATCACGGTGAGCCCCCAAGTGAATAATCACTTGGAAATTAGGCCTGAGTGTCCAAGTGTCCAAGTACATGTATTATTACAAATTAATGATGAATGTCTCTCTCACAAAAAATAAGAAACTAACTAACTATCCTCTCTCTCTCAAATCCTCCTGCTCTCTCTTGTTGGCTAGGCTAGAATAGCCGACTCCGCCTCCCAAGGATGCACCAGATCCCGTAGGCGATCCTCCTCGATCTGCGGTCCCTCGCAAGAAGACAAGAAAGAAGAATGGTCAGATATCTCAATAAGATATATCAAAAGTAGAGAGATCAAACAAGCAATGATGTAGACAATACAATCAGACAAAAATATGACCTATACGTTGTTGCTCCACGACAACGGTGCCATTTGATTTGACTGAAATTCATGTGGTCTAAATAGTCCACACAAGGCGGGACTACAATGTCGTTGCGTCGACCCTCAATGAATCCCGATCAAAGTCAACAATGAACCCACAATATATAGATCAAGCAATGAAGAATAAATGTGGAGTCAAATTTATTTTAACTCTACATAAAAGATGTATAGGTGTAAGTATGTAGAGGTCGAACTCAGGGAGCACACAGGAAGATCAAACAAGTGCAAAAGTGTGATGTGATTAAGTGTATACAAAATATGCAATTTTTTGTGGGTTTTTAATTTTATATATTTTTTTATTTTATTTTAATTTTTAATTTTGTATTTTGGTTTTTTTGATTTTCTGATTTTATATTTTCTTTTTTTATGTATTTCATATTTTTGTATTTTCTTTTTCTATAATAGAATATATATACAAAGTAAAGAAGAGAAAGATAGATTATTTATAAAAATGGGTAAAAATACTCAAAAATCAGGAACTAAAATGTTTTCGGTCTTTTTATATTTTTATGATGTTTTTATGATTTTTGGAGATTTTTCTAAATGTTTTCGGTATTTTTAAAAGTTAAAATACAAGACAACAGTGACTTATGCTACTAGCCGAAATTAAAATGAGGATGAAAAATTATAAACAGTATGCAAAATTCCTCAAATTAATTTTAAAATAAAGGTAATAAAATAAGGAAGCTACAGAACCTGAGTTTGTATTTTTTGGATTTTTTTAGGATTTTTTAGATTTTTATGAAGTTTTTAGGAGTTTGAAATTTTTAATGGTTTTTGGTCTGAAGCTAAAATATGATAAGACAAGCAAAATATAATTTTTTGGAATTTTTAAAAATGTTTTTATAATTTTTATGGATTTTTTAATGCAAACAATACGAAAAATGCATGTTTTTGATTTTTAATAAATATGAAAATGCAAAAAAAATGCAATGCAAAAATATATGTGAATAAGCAAGCAAACAAGAGCCTATGGTACTTTTTTGGTAATTTTTCGAGTTAAAATGATGCACGAAATAAATACAAACAACCAATAAAAATCACACAGCTGGCTGGGATATAAGTGCAAATATCAGGAAGTACAGGGGCCAAAGTGCAATTTTCACAAAAGTTTACAACTAATAAGTGAAGTTCCTGGATTAATTACAAATACCCAAACTCGGAAGGGGTTCGCTGCAAAATTACCAAGCCCACGTGTATAAATACGTGACCTAGCAGGGGTATAAAAGCAATATCACAAAACTCCAGGGGCTTACATGCAAATTGTCCAAAAATAATACACATGATATAAAAGTTCCTGGACTAAAGTGAAATAGCAAAATGGCCGAGCGCCCCTGTGCAAAATACCCTTCACCTCATGCGCACAGGCACGTGAGGTGACGTGGCGAGGGACCTAGTTGTAATTTAGAAAAGTGTGGCGGCCATACTGCAAATATTACAAAATTAATGAACGATCTATGAATGATTTAGTACTAATTAACTATTACAAAAATCGACAGGGGGAATTGTGCAAAATACCCTGCCTTGCGTGCTGATAGACAGTGGGATCCCTCCCACTTATCCACGTGTCAGCTTCAGGGCGCATGATGCCTCTTCGCGTATGAACGGCCCAGATTAGATAATCTTCATGTTATGAACGTCCCTGGGCGCTCACGATCCGATGGCTGCTGCTTCTTCTGAGCTACATGCACGATCCAACGGCGGAGAAGCTCCTTCGATGAACTGGGACGAACTCGCGGGGATGTAAACTTCCCAAGCGTCAATCTCCCTTCTCCGCTGTCGGAGAAGCTCCAAAATGGTGCCGAAAGTTCCTGCGGTCCTTCTCTAGCGGCTGGAGACTCCAAAATGCCTCGGCGACGGCTGAGGCTCTCACACGGTAACGGCGGAGTTTGGGGGCTCCAGGTGCCTCCGGCGAGTGCTCAAAACGAGCCCCCAGGCTCTTGTTTGACTCCTGGATCTGCAAAAAGGGGTGACACCGTCGGGGGGAAAATGTCTAGACAGTTTGCGAAGCGGAGGGAAGCGGGGAAGGGCGATGTGAAACCTGGTCGGAGCAATCTCCGGCGAGTGAGGTCGATTGTGCGAATCGATGAACAAGGAGACAAGATTCGTGATGCGAATGGTTCCTAGAACTAAGAGAAGTACAATGCAAAAGAAAAAAAAATGGGAAAAGGGGCTGCCTCAACGGTGGAGATCGGAGGGAAGTGTACCTTGCCGCCGACGATAGGCGGAGGTGGTGGAAGCACCTCAGGCGTCGCTCGACCCACCCAAAGGTCGCAAAGGGGAGTTGTCACCTTCTCCTTCCTATTGGGCACGAAAAGGGAGCTAATCTTATGGAAAGAGGCATTCCATTTTGAAAAGGAAGTCGGGGGTGGCATATAAGGGGTTTAACTAGTGGCGAGGAAAATCGAGGTGAAACGACTCGCACAGCTATCCAAAGCCCAAGAATTCACTTGGGCGTGAATCATCAAAGGTCGAGGCAAAAAGTTACAGAAGGAATCATCCCAAGAAGGTGCAAGGCGCACCCTTGAAAAAGGCGAGAAAACGGGGTCAAAACGTAGTTCTGACATGCTACAGGGGTAAAGGGCAGACAATTGACCTTTGTCAAGGAAGACTGCCCCCTGGTTGGTCCACGTGGACCAACCAGGGAAACCCCTGAAAAATACTTTGTAAATTCAAATTAAAATAGTAAATTACTTTATTATTTTTAGGTTATTAAATGAAAAATATTTGTTATTTTCTTAATTATTTTATGGTGATTTTTAATTATTTTTATGAGGTATAATTTTATTAGTTACCTTTTATAGCCTTTATATGTATATTATATATATTTTTTATTATTTTATTTTTATTTTGTGAATTTAATTTATTTTTTTGTTTATTATTTTATAAATTTATAAAGTCTTTTTATACACTTAAAAATATTTTTCTTTTATTTTTCTAAAGTATTTTATACACTTAATAAAATATAAGTATTAATTATTCAGGTACAAGTATAGGTATTATACCTATGTACTATGTATATACAGGTATTTTATTTTGTGTTTCTTTTATGTTTTTATTCTGATTTTAATGCACAAATATATTATAAGTAATATTTACAAAATTATATAAATATAAAATTATAAAAATAATAAATAAATAATAAATGAATATTTTAATCTGTACAAGTATACAAGTGGGGTCCAAAACTCAACTTCCAAACCGTAACTCCGAAAAATATGAAACCACCTTCATTAAATAGATTATTTTAAATTATATACAATTAAAGGTGAGTTTGGTACATTTCGAATTTTTATTTGCAAGATACAGGTCTGGGAGGTTGGAGTTCTGGAATCTTATTGACATCATATCTTTTTATCTGTACACCATTTTTGAATGAGATCAATTTTGTATTTTTCTTTATTAAATTATCTATAGCTTTCATGTACAAAGTTTCTTTATTTGAAGTATAAAAAGTGGAACAAAAAATAGGTCCCAAAATGAATAAAGAATGAATTAAAATAAAAGGTATTTTTTATTGTATTCTGACCCTTATCTCCCTCTACTTTATTCCTTGTCGACCTGTTCATCAAGATGCCTAGGTCTCGGGGTTTCGGGTCATAAAATATTTACAATATTTTATTCTTTTTCCTTTCTTTTATTTATTCTATAATTTTGGCTTTAAAATTGTATTTTATACACTATTTACACACACATGCATGAATGCTAAGATGCAGGAATTAAGGGTTCTTACACGCATTTGCTAGGATTTTTTAGGCCAAAATGATAGAATAAGGATGATGAAATGTGGATTCATCAGTGATCCGCCAAGTTACAAGGAAGCCATGGCTTCATCTTTAGCGAAACAATTGAAGGAAGCCATCAAATATGAGATGGATTCCATTATGGCTAATAGAACTTGGGAGTTGGTTGATTTACACAAAGGGTGCTCTACCTTTGGGTGCAGGTGGGTGTTTAAGAGAAAGCTTAGGCCTAATGGATCAATTGAAAAGTATAAAGCCAGGTTAGTTGCTAAGGGTTTTAGGCAAAAGGAAGGTATCGATTATTTTGATACTTACTCCCATGTGACTAGGATGACCACAATCTGGATGCTTATAGCATTGGCATCTGTATATGACCTCTCTATCCACGAGATGGATGTAAAGACCGCCTTCTTGCATGATGATCTTGAGGAGGAGATCTATATGGATCGACCTGATGGGCTTGTGACTCCTGCGAATGAGGGAAAGGTTTGCAAGCTTGCCAAATCACTTTATGGATTGAAACAAGCACCAAAGCAGTGGCATGAAAAAGTTGACAAAACAATTTTATCATGTGGCATTAAGGTCGATAAGTGTGTCTATTACAAGGTGAAAAGTGATGAGTGTATTATCTTGTGCATGTATGTTGATGACATATTGTTGTTTGGATCACTTCTAAGGATTATTAATGAGACTTAGCATTCTTAAGTAGCAAGTTTGAGATGAAGGACATGGGTGTTGCTGATGTGATCTTCGGTCTCAAATTGACAAGGTCAGTTGATGGGATTGTAGTTTCTCAATCTCACTATATTGAGAAGGTACTTGAGAAATTTAGATATCAAGACTGCAAAGCTGTAAGCACTCCTTTTGATTCGTCCAAAATGCTTTTTAAGAATAAAAGTGGAGTATCTGTAGCTCGGCTAAGGTATTCACAAGTGATAGGAAGTTTAATGTATCTTGCAAATTGCACGAGGCCTGATATTTCATTCTCGGTTGCAAAGCTAAGTAGATATACTAATTGTCCTGACCGTACTCACTGGGAGGCTCTGGATTGAGTACTGAAGTACTTGAAGGGACCTACTTAGTTTACATTATGGTAGACATCTATCTGTACTATAAGGATATAGTGATGCAAGCTGGATAGGGAAAATAGAGGAGTCTGGGAGTAATGGTGTTACCAGGTATGTATTTACCCATAGAGGCGGTGCAGTCGCCTGGAGGTCTGTGAAGCAGACTATTCTAGCTCGATCCACCTTTGAGGCCAAGTTCTATGCTTTGGACATCACTGGAATTGAGGTTGAATGGCTAAGGGAACTTCTATCTGAAATTCCCATGGTAAGTCATCCAGTTCCTACGATCTCGGTACATTGTGATAATATGACCACAATAGCCAAGATCTAGAGTTTAAAGTTCAATCAGAAAACAAGAAGACACATACAAATCAGACTTAAGACGTTAAGGGATTTGGTGTCTCGAGGAGTGTTGGTTGTGGATTTTGTTGGATCCAAAGACAACACGGCAGATCCATTAACTAAGGAACTTGATAAATCTTTAGTCCTAAAGTCTAGGCTTGGAATGAGACTGAGATCCATTGGGAGTTCTGATAACCCCAAAATTCCGAGTGACTAAGGCAAAGGCAAAGGAATGGTCGTTGTGACCTCAATCAATCGGATGGGTATATCAAGAAAAATAGACCACTACGAGAAATAAAATCAATCGAAAATGCGAAAGCGGTCTCGCTATGTGATTAACCTGGTATAGCTCCCAGGGTCGAACACAAGGAGCACGGATTGGCCAAAGGCCTACGAAGTAGTCAAAGAATCAGAAAAAGGGAGAAAACATTTTTTAGTGGTTTTTAATGGTTTTTATATTTTTTTTTTGATTTTTAAATGTGAAGGAAATGAAAGAAGCACAAAAACAAGCAAGCTCCAACTAATTATTTAATGTATCCAGAAGTGAGCAAAAATTCGAGAAAAATTGTTTTTATGTTTTTTAAGTTTTTAAGTGTTTTTGGTTAATTTTTGAGATTTTTCCAATGTGTATTTTATTTTCTAAAAATCAAACAGTAAGAAAAAGATAGGGTACTGTCCAGCAGGGCCCAAAACCCAAAGATAAAATATCTAAGGATCTCAGATGGCCCTGGAGGTAATTTTCCTGTATTCTATAGAAAATAAGGAAAATTTGGGCACCAAAATTATTGTTTTTGGATTTTTAGATTATTTAATATGATTTTTATGAGTTTTAAGGTGGTTTTAGATTTTTAGGGTTTTTACTCAATGAAAAATAGCCAAAATTGGCTAGAAAATCAAACAACACACAAAGATCAGTAACTAATTTTTGTAGAATTTTTGGGGGTGTTTTTATATTTTTTTGTGATTTTTCAAGTGAAACAGTGCCAAAAATAGATATTTTTGAATTTTTTTAAAATAGCAAACAAGATCAAAAATGTCCTCAAAAATCTACAAAAATCCTACACCATGGCAGGAGCCATGTGTCAAATTTTCATTAGATTTGGAGGTGATTTGATATTTTATTCAAAATCCAAAAGGGGGCACTGTGCACAAGGACCAATGTGCAAATACCCGAAAGTCTGGGGCTCAAGGTGCAAAAATCCCAGCAAGTCACGCGCGTGGCGCGTGCCTGGGGCACTCAGGTGCCTTTTGGTAATAAAAACCAAGTTTCTGGACTTTTTGGTAACTCGTACCAAAAGTCCAGGGGCTTGGATGCAAAAATCCCACTAAAATCCGCACATGCGCATAAACAACACTCACAGGGGCATAAATGCAATTACCAAAAAGTTATCATTCATTTCAGAACCCAACAGAACTACAGGGAAACAGATGTAAATAGCCCAAACAAGCACGTGACGAAGCACGTGGTCTCACATACACAGGGGCATAAACGTAAATAAAAACAAGCACAAGGTCCCAGTTGCAAATTACCCTACGTAAATAAAAGCATGAAAATATTTACAGGACTAGGACTAAAAAGACAAACTAAGAGGGGGCCCTAAGTAATTTACCCCTTTATTTGTCGACGGCGGGATGCGCGCCACGTGGAAGATCGGGCGGTCCTGGTGAGCTGGCGCTTTTCTTCGTCTGCCCTTGAACCGGATCGACGGTGGAGGCGAGGACACGTGGAAGATCGAACGGGGTGGAGCTCGGGTGCCTCTCTCCTCTGCTGCTATCGGTCCAGATGAGCCCCTCCAGGTGATCGACGGTCGCTGCTCCTCGGAAGATGGACGGCTGGGATCAAGACTGGAGCGGAGGAGCCATCGGACGGTGCTGGAGGATGATGGAAGAACACTCCGCCGGCGAGCTTCGCCGGCCTCGTGCGTGGGCTGTAGTCCTCCTCAGCTGCTCCTGATGATCGGAGAAGACCCGCTGTGATGCCCCGCAGCTGGTGGTAGCCTCCGATGGCCCAGCCGAGCCCAGGAGGGGCTCCGGCAAGGCTGGCGGCGAGCGAGCTCCTGGACTGAAATCGGGAAGCCTCAGATGGCCTCCTCGGTCCCTGCAAAGCAAACCAGAAGCTTCGCGGGTCGAGGTCAAAGTGCCTCGACCCAAAGAAGCGGGGTGACGGTGGCTGGTGGGTCGGTGCGAATGAGCTCCGGCGAGCGGTAGGTGGTGGAGCTCGACTCCCAGCTCCGGGGCGAGCTGGGTTGGATGAGTGGGCGTAGAACGTGCGTCGGAGGGTGGCGAAGGTGTGTGGGGGTTCCGATGATCGAGATATTACGCGAGATGGCCGGAATCAGGGGAACACGTCGGAGAGTCGATTTGGGCGAAATCAGAAATTAAACGAAATGGAAGAGCTAATCGACTACCTGGGTGGATCGGAAGACTGTGCTGGAGTGTGGCTAACTCCCGGTCGTCGCCTCGAAGGTCGTCACTGCCTGAGGCTCGAGCTCCAACTAGGTGGCGGAGCACGGCGGCGCACGGATGCCGGATCGATGGTCGGGCACCCTCCTCCTCGCTGCAACACGGCAGACGGAAGTTGTCACCTTGCTGAATGCAATGGAGGTCACGGGAGTGAAGGTGGAGAGCCAAAGATTCAGCATGAATGCGGCGGAGCTCAGGCTTTATATGGTTGCAGGTCCGGGAAGAAGGGCTCGGGTCCGGCTCGAGTGAGCACGGATCCCTAGGATCGATGTCGGGCGAGATTCCCGGGTACCTGGGGGGTGATTAGGACCCTGGGTTAGGCTAAATGGGGATCGGATCTGGTGGGGATAATTAAAAGAAGTCGGGTCCAAAAGCAGATCCGCGACTCTGTGGTCCAGGGGGGAAAGTTGACCGGGGGTCAACAATCCCCCGTGGACCAATCAGAGCCCGCCAAGGCCTGAATTTTAATTTGATTTTTTTGGGCCTTTAAATGGCCGAATTTTCAAAAACTTAAAACATGAAATATTTTTGTTTTAATTTTTTCTATTTTTTTGTTATTTTTAATTGATTTTTGGGAATAAAAATAAGGTATTTACATAATAGGTCTATACATATGTATATGTACAATATGGGGTTTTTTTGATTTTTGATTTTTAATTAGTTATTTCTATACATTTTTATTCCTATTTTATATTTTATTTATTTATAGAATAAAATGAGGAATAAAAGGATATTTTTATTTTATTTATATACATGGGTGAAATAAATAGTTATATACATTTATATATATGGTATATACACAATGTATTTTTGTATTTTTAATTTTGTGATTTTTATTTGATTTTTGTTTTGATTCTTGTTATTTTATTTATTTACAATATATATGTGCCATAGAATATTTACAAAAAGTTTTGAAAATAAATAAATTTATTTACAAGGTTAAATAGATAAGGGGGGTGGTTTATGTACATGGTGAAAGGTGTTTTTGAGTTTTTCTGTATTTTAAATTTTTATTTTGTTTTAATAGTGTATAAATATGTACAAATATTTACAACATATTTTTGGTTGAGGAAAATATAATTTATTTATTTACATAGGTATTTACACATGAGCACCTATCTCCCTCTACTTGGCTTTTTATGCGGTCAGGCCCATGCTGAGCCCTCCCTTGGGTTAGATTGCTCAATATTTATTCTAAATATTTCCCTCTTTTTCTTTTTACTCTTTATTCTTTTATTTTTGCACAAAAACATGCTAATTACATATTTTTACAAGATGCATGCTTTTGTTAATTATTCCTATTTACACATATCTACATGCATTTGCATAGGTTTTTGTAGCTAAAATATAAGAATAAAGAGTGATGAATGGGTATTCATCACCCCCCTATACTATACTTTGCTAGTCCCTTAGCAAACACTTATTTGAAAAAGAAGTGAAAAAGCAAGAAAAAGAAAAAGAAAAAAAAGGATGTACATGGATCAAGGTTGAGTTATTAAACTTTCCTTCATTAAATTGAAATATGGAGCTTGATCAGATCTTTGGATTATTAATGTGTCGGAACCTTATTTGGACTTAAGCTTAAAACTCAACAACCTCTAAGTTCCACCAATCTATGGGCAAGACTCCTCAATAAACCAGATCAGAACAAGTCTACATACACAAACTCTAATGACCATGAGTCTTTCCAAGCAGTGTAAGTGATATGTGGCTCCCCACCTCAGAAGTAACAAAGAAACAACCTCCCTCAACCTGGTAACTCTAATGCCTCGGTCTAGCAATTCTTTCCTCGAGAAGCGGGGTATTCCCTTCTAAGTTCAAGTGCAACCGGCTCAAGAAGAGGGGGTAGAAGTATAGAGTTTTGGAAGCCTAGCCAGTGTAGCTAAGTCTCCCGCTGCAAGCTTCATGAGATGTAACATTGATACCATAAGCTTTTGCTTTATTTGACTATGTACACTCCGGTGGGGTTATTAAATTTTCAATCCGACCCACCACTTTTTTGGAGTTCTTTTTGCATTTTTGCATTTTTTTTTCAAGAACTTCTGTACAGCATATCTACATGGTGCAGCATATAAGAAATTTCCCCTTGAGCCAGTAGACTATCCCTCTTTTGAAGCTTTATTGCAACCCACAGCTTCTGTCTTTAGCCTTCATCACCACTAGACCAAGTTGAGGTGCACTTCCTTCACTAGAAGAAGAAGAGAGGTTCCGCCTAGAAGTACTACCCTCATATGCTACCCCAAGCCAAAGGAAACTGCCTCCTCACCACCTCATCCGTGGAGAGCCATGTGTAAAGTGCAGGTGCAAGTCAAGCCATTGTCTCTAAGAGTCATGCGTGTGTTGTTAAGTGTTCTACTTAGGCTCATCAAGATGACATATGCTCATAGCCTAGTGGACTCAAAGAATTAAGTCCTTATGGACCTGAAAAGCCTTAAACCTAAATCCTATAAGGTTCCTCTTGGCGTTAAGTGGATTAAGATCTTATTCAAGCTCCATTTCTCAATTTAATTCCAGGCTTAGTTTAAATGTCAACTCTCATCCAGGAAAAACTATATACATATATGTACACAAGATGCTATTTACAAATATTTTACAATCATGCGAAATTTTTGAAAAATGTTTTGAAATCATGAATGATGCATGAGGTGCAAGTTTTTGCAAAAAGATATTTACAAATATTTACACAAGATTTTTGCAAACTTTTGATTTTTAAAACATTTTGGAAAAATTTTGTACTATATACATAATTTTGATACAAAAATATTTACACAAAATTTACACAAAAGATTTTTGAAATCATTTTTACAAAAATACTTTGTACACTAGCTATGTATGTGCAAGATAAAAGAGGTTTATGAAAAATTTTTAAATTTTTGTGATTTTTAGACATTTTATTTATTAACACACTCACACAAAGTACGAGTTATGGCTAAAGTATATATGAAATATATACACACCCCCCCTATACTTAGCTCGAGCGATGTCCTCAGAGTGATCAAGAGCGATGAAGAAGACATAACTCGTGCTTAGTAAAAGGGAAGTGAAAAGGAATGGATAAGTACAGGAACGAATAAATGAATAGAATGAGAGGAACTCGGTGGTTTCCCCCTATACTTAGGATTAACTAATCCTGAGTATAGCAAGCTGTACATGAAGGGAAAGCCGAGTGAAGAAGATACAGAATCTGCCCCCCCTATAGTTAGGGTAAAATATCCCTAAGTATAGGCAGCAAAACAGGGGCAAAACGAATGAAAAGAACACCCGCAGGTCCTACATCCCCCCTATACTTAGGGTAAAGTACACCCTAAGTATAGCATAATCATAAGATGAGGAAAGGGATGTGGGACTAAAGAATAGAATGATATGGACAACTGGATCTATACAGGCGGAGGAACAGTGAAAATCAGGCGTGAGATGCAAAAGATGTGAGTCAAAAGACCACATCTCACGCAAAATGAATAGGGGCACAAATAATAACGTCCCGCGGCTCATGATCTAGATATGGCTTGAGCCGCTGGCCGTTCACTCGAAAGGTGCTCTCAGAAGACAACTCGGATATATCAATACTACCATTGTCGTGCACCTTTCTGACGAGAAAAGGTCCCTTCCATTTGCTCTGTAGCTTCCCTGGAAATAATCTAAGCCTCGCATCAAACAGCCATACTCTCTGTCCAATCTCAAAATGCTTGTGGCTGATATGAGAATCATGCCACTCCTTGACTTTCTCCTTATAATGTAGGCTGCTTGAGAAAGCTGCATCTCTAAGCTCCTCCAGGGCAGCTAACTTTACCCTCCTCTGGTCTCCTATACCATCTGGATCCATAAGAATATCTGTGACTGCCCAAAGTGACTTGTGCCTCAGCTCAACAGGTAGATGGCATGGCTTGCCATAAACGAGGCGAAAGGGAGATGTACCCAATGGAGTCTTGAAAGACGTCCGATATGCCCACAAGACCGAGTCCAAAAGCTGTGACCAATTCTTTCGGTCAGGGCGGACGACTTTCTGCAAAATATTCTTGATCTCCCTATTCGACACCTCAGCTAGACCATTCGTCTGTGGATGGTAAGGTGTAGCAACACGATGATCTATGCCGAACTCGCTAGCAAGTGCCTTCACCTGGTCGTTGATAAAATGAGACCCCCCATCAGAAATAAGAACTCGTGGAACCCCGAACCGCGTGATGATATGCTTCCTCAAAAATCTGCAAACAGTCCTCGCATCAGCGGCTCGGGCGGGGATAGCCTCAACCCAACGACTAACATAATCTACGGCCAACAGAATGTACTCAAATCCCTGACTCTTAGGGAATGGACCCATGAAATCGATGCCCCATGCGTCAAAAACCTCACAGAAGTGAATGGGCTGCATCGGCATCATATCACGCTGTCCACAAGTGCCCATCCTCTGACAGTCAGTACACCTCTTCACGAACTCATCAGAGTCCTTGAAGAGGGTAGGCCACCACAAGCCGGATTGGAGCACTTTCTGTGCCGTTCTCCTCCCAGAATGATGTCCTCCTGCCTCAAGCTTGTGGCAGTAAGTGAGGACGCTATGGTGTTCCTCCTGAGGAATACACCGACGCCAGACGCTATCCCCTCCTTCGTGGTAAAGGATGGGATCCTCCCAGTGGTAGGACTTGGCCTTCGCAAGGAAGGTCTCAAGCCTCTGCCTGGGCCAATCTTGTGGGACTTTCCCAGCAACGAGAAAGTTCACAATATCGGCATACCACGGGAGTGAGGCGATAGCAAGGATCACCTCATCTGGGAAGGTATCACGAATAGGATCAATCTGCTCAGAATCCTCAGGCTGCTCTAATCGGGAGAGATGATCCGCCACCACATTCTTGACTCCAGGCTTATCCTTGATCTCAATGTCGAACTCCTGGAGTAGAAGGATCCATCTAGTCAATCTGGCCTTGGCATCCTTCTTTGCCATGAGGTACCTGATGGCGGTATGATCTGTAAACAAAGTCACTCTAGATCCAATGATATATGATCTGAACTTATCTAGGGCAAACACTACTGCTAGCATCTCCTTCTCTGTGACCATATAATTCCGCTGGGCGGAATCCAATGTGCGGCTAGCATAGTGTATGGCAAATGGAACTCCATCCCTCCTCTGTCCCAGCACTACCCCCACGGCAAAATCGGAGGCGTCCGTCATGATCTCGAATGGGAGAGACCAATCAGGCGGCTGAAGAACAGGAGCCTCTATAACATGCTGCTGGAGAGTCGCAAAAGACGAGAGACACTTGTCATCTACAAGGAACTCGGTGTCTTTCGTCAAGATGTCAGTCAACGGTCGGGCAATCTTGCTGAAATCCTGAATAAATCTCCTATAAAATCCAACGTGCCCCAGGAATGACCGTAACTGCCTCAGATTGGACGGCGGTGTGAGTTTTCTAATGACATCCACCTTGGCCGGATCAACCTCCATGCCCCTGTTGGAGATGATGTGGCCAAGCACCGTCCCTTGAGTCACCATAAAGTGACTCTTCTCCCAAGATAGAACCAAATGGAACTCGATACATCGTTGGAGTACCCAGTCTAGGCAGTCAAGACAAGAATCGAATCCGTCGCCGTAGACCGAGAAATCGTCCATGAAGACCTCCAAACACTCCCCTACCATGTCCGAAAAGATCGACAGCATGCACCTCTGAAAAGTCGCAGGGGCATTGCATAGCCCAAATGGCATGCGTCGAAAAGCATATGTGCCGAAGGGACAGGTAAAGGTGGTCTTCTCCTGATCCTCAGGAGCGATGGCCACCTGGTTGTAGCCCGAGTACCCATCCAGGAAACAATAATGGCTCTTCCCTGCCAGTCTCTCAATGATCTGGTCAATAAAAGGCAGGGGGAAATGGTCCTTCTTGGTGGCCTGGTTGAGTCTCCTGTAGTCAACACAGACCCTCCAAGAAGTGGGTACTCGTGTAGCGATCTCCTCTCCCGACTCACTGATCACAGTCGTGATGCCCGTCTTCTTGGGCACCACATGCAAGGGGCTGACCCACTTGGAGTTGGAAATGGGATAAATAAAATCTGCGCTCCACCATTTGGATATTTCCTTCATCACGACCTCTCTCAGGTTGGGGTTCAGTCGCCGCTGGAACTCACGCGACGGCTTCGCCCCCTCCTCAAGATAGATATGGTGGGAGCACACTGCTGGACTAATCCCATGGAGATCCGCTACGCTCCATCCGATCGCCTTGCGGTTCTTTTCAAGAACCCCCATCAGACGGGATTCTTGCTCTCCAGTCAACTCGGCTGAGATGATGACTGGGTACATCTCTGGATCGCCCGCAAGGAATCGATACTTCAGCGAAGTAGGGAGAGACTTTAGCTCTGGAATGCTGGGTGCTGGCAAATCTGGCTGCGGAAGAAAATGAGTGAAAGCTGCTAAATCGGCCAAATCTGCCTGGGAAAGTGAAAGCGTCCTCTCGCAAACTGAATCGGGAGAAGGCTGCTCAACTGCACTGTCTCTGCTCGGCTCTGCGTCTACCTCCTCCTCATCTCTAGGCTCAGATGGACTCACGTCTGGCATCTGATCATAGCAATCGGCCCAATCAGACTCTGAATCCGAGGGATCTGTATCATCCGCGGTGGCATTAGTACCACCGGAACACAAGGTGGTCTCAGCACCACCATCACTGAACATCGTGCTGCGATCAAGGACCGGCTCTGCTGCCTCTATGGTATCCTGAACCAGGTCTGTGCTCTCCAGACTCTCCTCTGCTATCGTCTCTGCATCCGCTGTATCTGAAAGTGAGAGGGTGGTCTGTGTCTCAAAATCTGCCCAAGCTGCCTCATCATCTGTGATCACAAAATCACAGTCCTGGTGGATGTCTGGCTCTGCGTCTGTCAGCTGCTCTGAATCGGTACTCGCATCTGAGCTGGATCTGAGTCTGGCTCTGTAATCCTCGACCGTCTCTATTTGTACACTCTCGCCCTCGACGCGAAAGTACACCTTCCCGCTATCATGATCAGTCACCGCCTTGGCTGTGGCCAAGAACGGACGACCCAGGATGATGGGGGTATCGGCCACTGACTCAGGGATCTCCATGTCCAACACTACGAAGTCCACGGGGAATTTCAGGCCCTGAATTGTGACGATAACGTCTCGTAATAACCCCTTCGGCCTCTTGACAGATCGATCAGCGAACTGAAGGACTGTCCTGCTCTGTCGAAGAGTGCCCAACTCGAAGCGGTCGAGAAGGGCTGCCGGAAGAAGGTTGATCGACGATCCGCTATCTAGAAGAGTACGGTCGAACCTCTGCTCACTAATCTGGCAACTGACATACGGGGCCCCTGAATCTGGCCTCTTGGCTGGCAGTCGGTTCTGGATCGCGAAGCACGTGGCTTTCGTCAGCACATGTATCTCTGAAATGTGGTTCCTCCTCCTCCTCCTGACTGTAGTCCTCTCTCTCAACGAACGCTGGAGCAGGGGGATATGCTGCAAAGCCTCCTGGAGGGTCAGCTGGATGTGGAATCGATCAATCATGCTCTGGCTGAACTCCTCAAGCTCTCTCTTTTTGGGATTTTCTTTTTTCTTCCCCTTCCCCATCTGAAGGGCTCTAGGGAAGGGGATCACTGGGTCCTTCTCAGATGAAGGACTAGGAAAAGGTCTAAGCGGTTCAAGCACCGGATCCACACATACATCATGCACCACAGTGGGACCAGAAGAAAGTAAACCTTTTCCTTTATTCATAACAGAGTTCTGAGATACATGAGTGTGAGGAAAAACAACATCTCTCTCTGTACACACACCGGTGGCCTCAGTACCACCACGAGCTGGCTGCTCTGCTGCTGCTGGTGCTAGACGTCTCGCGGCATCAGTACCGCGTGCTGGCTCGGCTGGATGGGTGGCGTCAGTACCACCTCCTCGAACTGGTGAAGCGGCGGCCTCAGTACCGCCGGTGGAATCAGCATCCTTGGTGGCCTCAGTACCACCGTCATCATCTGGAGCGGCCTCAGTACCGCTCTCCTCCTCCTCATGTGGCGCCTCTGGAGTGTCCTCGTGGTGAAGCTCAGGTGAGGCGCCACCGCCTGCTGGGGTCCTACCGCTCCTAAGTGTGACGAAATCAGCATCAAAAAGATCCGAAGATGTATCATCAAATGGGTCACTAGGAGTGGCTAACTCAGTATGTACTACCTGCTCAGATTTCCTCTTGAGGCTGTTCGGATTCGGCTCGATCTGGGCTGGTATGGCGGCCTTCCCTCTTACCAGGTCCCGCATCTCCTGGCGGAACTCATCCATCTCCCGTCTGAACGTGGCCTGCTGGTCCGTGAGGAGGCGGGCGATGTCATCCAAGGCTGGGCTCTCGTGGGAGCCCGACGGGTGGCCTCTCTGTGGGTGAGGCTGCTGGATCTGCTGCTGCTGGTGCTGGTAAGAGGGGTAGGATGGAGGGTGCTGCTGATATCCCTGGTGAGCCTGCTGCTCACGTCTCCAAGACTGTCCCTGATGCTGATAGGGACGAGGACCGTAGGATGGCTGCTGCTGATACGCTGGGGGCTGCTGCTGCAGCTGGTGCTGGTCTCTCTGCTGGGAGTACTGCCCTCCCTGTCCTGACGGCTGCGGCGGGGGCTGGGCACCACCGCTCCCCCACCTGAATCCAGGATGGTCTTGTCGGATCCCAGGCTGGGGGCGGTCATACCAAATCCCGTTGACATCCATCAACGGCTCTGCATCGAAGGGGTCTGGCGGCAGTACTGCCAGAGGCTGATCCGGCTGGTACGGCACCATCTACATTTCTGGAGATGGTGGTAACTGGTAAGTGGGCTGCGGCTGCTGGTACGGCTCCGCCTGTACAAGGTGAACCTGTCTAGGCTGCTGTGAAGAGCTGGAGCGCTGGGACGAGCTGCTGCTGCCGCCGGTATCTCCTCGCGACAGAAGACGGGGCTGTGAAGCCGTCTGTGTCTCCTGAAGACACATGAGCTGGGTCTTCATGTCGCTCAGAACCTGTGCCATCTGCTCCATCTGCGTGATACTCTGGCACTGCTTCTTCTCTATCAGCTCCATACGGTCCAACTTCTCGCTAATGATACCCATGTCCGCAGCGGACGACTCTGCCTGTGCTGTTGCGACTGCGGACGAACTGGATGGACCTGCATCGACCCGTGCTATCCGCTGGTACTGCACTGGTCCTGGCTGCTGTGGCTGGGGTCTCTGAGAGTACAACCGGGTCTGAGACATCACCATGTAGTTCTCTGACATCTCCTCATAAATAGCCCAGACCTGGTCGTGGTCCTTGGCGAAGTAGGACCCGCCGCAAGAAGCGTTCACCAGGCCCTGAAGCTCTGGCGTCAACCCGCTGAAAAAACTCTGAACTAGGTTCGGCTTGGATATGTCGTGGTGCGGGCATCTGTCTAAGAGCTCTCGAAACCTCTCCCAAGCCTCGTGGAACTGCTCATTGGGGAACATGGAGAAGTTGCTGATCAAGGCCCTCGTTGCATTCGTCCGCCCGAGTGGATAGTACTTTTTCAAGTACTCGGTGCGGAGATGATCCCAGGTATAGACAAACTTCCCTAAGTGCTTCAGCCAGTTGGCTGCTCTGTCTGCCAGTGAAAACGGGAAGGCAATCATCCGTATAGTGTCCTGGTCCACGTGGCGATCGTGGACAGTGCTGCAGATCATCAGAAACTCCTGGAGGTGGAGGTGGGGCTCCTCAGTGGCTAGCCCGTGGAAGCGGGGCAGTAACTGCAAGGTGTTCGGGGGGAACTTGAAGTCCCCCACGATAGCTGGCACTACCACCCAATGATGCATCAGAGTAGATCCGGGGTTGTGCAACGCCCGCATCGGCTGTGGTGGTCCTCCCGCAGCGGCGGCTGCCGCTGCGGCGGCTGCGGCTGTTGCTGCTGCTGCTGCGGCTGCTGCCTCTGCATCTAGCATCTCCTCAGGCTCGCTCTGCTCTGAACCTCGCTCTGCTCTGAGCCTCTCCAACTCTCTCCTCATCTCTATCATGAATGCTCCCTGATCGCGGAGCTGCTGCTGAACCATCTCAAGTGATGCGATCAGGGTGGAGTTGATCGCCCCCTGGTCAAATACAACATGATGGTCTCCCCGTGGACCTCTGGGGGAATCGTCTGCTCTGGCGGCCATAACGACGTCTGCAAAATCAAATGAGCCCAACTCAGGTGCTGTCAAATCTGATAATCTCTCCTCGGGCTCATGTCTCTCAATACCAGAAGAAAGGGGGTCGAGGGGGAACAGGGCGGAATCGTACTCGGGCTCGGAGAGCTGGTCTCGGCTCTCGCGGGCTAACCTAGATGATCGGGTAGACGTGCCCGAAAGCGGTGCAACCAGAGGCTGCCTAAGAGACCGTCTACCCATCATCTTGATCTGGGCGAGTAAGGCGGATGAGATCTGGAATCAAATATGATCAAAAACAAACCCCCAGTTCACCAACGCACGCGAGCTGAAGACCGTGAAAGTTCGGTCAAATTATCTTGTCTATTTTATTTTGGTGAACACACAAAGTATCAGAGCGCTTACGTGACCTGTTAGGATATCCGATGCTATCCCAACCGACTGGCCCGCACAGAAGAGTCGGTAATCAGTCGGGTCTAGCACCGGGAGGCTCTACCTAGGGTGCGGGTCACTCTCTCGCGCATCCAAACAAGACAATGAGGGGGTTGCTCTCCCCAAGACAAAATTTTTAGGGTGAGCGGTTTTTAAGATCAAGTATGATTAGCAGTCCCGGTTTTATTGTTTTTCTTTTTAATATTTTTCAAAGCAAACAAAGGGCCTAACGAATTTTTCGGTTCTCCTGATTATTAAGTCCGAAAACAGGGGGGAGAAGACGAAAAAGCCGATGCGCGATGAAATCAATGATGCATGCAAAGTAAGAAAGGCGTACCTGACTCCAGCACTCTACATGCAATATGATCCGCGCAGAATTTAAAGACAGGAAATAAACTACCTAAATGATGCAAGCGGGAAAAAAAATCGAGTCCTAGATGAGCAACTTCTAGCGCAGAACCGTCTAACTCAGTCACTTGCCCTCGATCCAAAGAGTCCGGTCTTGACTCACCCCTCCTCTTCTCGACAGGTCGAGTTCAGGAGTAGCGCTTGTGGGGCGGGCTCGCGGCACGTAGGCTCTCAGGAAAGTGACTAAGTTATTTTTATTATTTATTATTAGCAGGTCCAATTAACGATCTATAGGAACAGATAATCAATTAAGTGTGTGGATCCTACTATTACGGCACAAGCACCAGAAAATCCTACAGCTAGGGGCTCGATCAAAAAGCCGCGTAAACACCGGAAAGGCAGTAAAAAAGTAGAAAAAGCCGCGAAAAACCGCGAAAAACTTCTAAAGTCCTAAAGGGTCCCCCGAGCACACCGGTGCTCGGCGAAACAGACCCGAGAGTGTCCAAGCAGTCCAAGGTCTAAGGTCCCTGTATTATTACAACAATAATAAAATGATATCCTAAGCTACCTCACCCACTCAACTCTCTCTCTCGCTCTCTCCTGCGGCTTCGTGAAGAAGGAAGCCGCCTCCGCGTCGCTCGGGTGCTCCGGCGCTCCTAGGAATGCCGCCCTCGCTCCTCGGGCCCTCGCAAGAAAAAGAGAGAAAAGTGGTCAGTCCAACAATTATTATAAAAATATCAGAAAAATATATATACAAAAATCTGTGCAAAAAGCCGCGAAACTCGAAAAGCCGCGGAAAAATCTAAAAGACTACTAAGCCGTGCTCCCCGGCAACGGCGCCATTCTGATAACCCCAAAATTCCGAGTGACTAAGGCAAAGGCAAAGGAATGGTCGTTGTGACCTCAATCAATCGGATGGGTATATCAAGAAAAATAGACCACTACGAGAAATAAAATCAATCGAAAATGCGAAAGCGGTCTCGCTATGTGATTAACCTGGTATAGCTCCCAGGGTCGAACACAAGGAGCACGGATTGGCCAAAGGCCTACGAAGTAGTCAAAGAATCAGAAAAAGGGAGAAAACATTTTTTAGTGGTTTTTAATGGTTTTTATATTTTTTTTTTTGGATTTTTAAATGTGAAGGAAATGAAAGAAGCACAAAAACAAGCAAGCTCCAACTAATTATTTAATGTATCCAGAAGTGAGCAAAAATTCGAGAAAAATTGTTTTTATGTTTTTTAAGTTTTTAAGTGTTTTTGGTTAATTTTTGAGATTTTTCCAATGTGTATTTTATTTTCTAAAAATCAAACAGTAAGAAAAAGATAGGGTACTGTCCAGCAGGGCCCAAAACCCAAAGATAAAATATCTAAGGATCTCAGATGGCCCTGGAAGTAATTTTCTTGTATTCTATAGAAAATAAGGAAAATTTGGGCACCAAAATTATTGTTTTTGGATTTTTAGATTATTTAATATGATTTGTATGAGTTTTTAGGTGTTTTTAGATTTTTAGGGTTTTTACTCAATGAAAAATAGCCAAAATTGGCTAGAAAATCAAACAACACACAAAGATCAGTAACTAATTTTTGTAGAATTTTTGGGGTGTTTTTATATTTTTTTGTGATTTTTCAAGTGAAACAGTGCCAAAAATAGATGTTTTTGAATTTTTTTAAAATAGCAAACAAGATCAAAAAATGTCCTCAAAAATCTACAAAAATCCTACACCATGGCAGGAGCCATGTGTCAAATTTTCATTAGATTTGGAGGTGATTTGATATTTTATTCAAAATCCAAAAGGGGGCACTGTGCACAAGGACCAATGTGCAAATACCCGAAAGTCTGGGGCTCAAGGTGCAAAAATCCCAGCAAGTCACGCGCGTGGCGCGTGCCTGGGGCACTCAGGTGCCTTTTGGTAATAAAAACCAAGTTTCTGGACTTTTTGGTAACTCGTACCAAAAGTCCACGGGCTTGGATGCAAACATCCCACTAAAATCCGCACATGCGCATAAACAACACTCACAGGGGCATAAATGCAATTACCAAAAAGTTATCATTCATTTCAGAACCCAACAGAACTACAGGGAAACAGATGTAAATAGCCCAAACAAGCACGTGACGAAGCACGTGGTCTCACATACACAGGGGCATAAACGTAAATAAAAACAAGCACAAGGTCCCAGTTGCAAATTACCCTACGTAAATAAAAGCACGAAAATATTTACAGGACTAGGACTAAAAAGACAAACTAAGAGGGGGCCCTAAGTAATTTACCCCTTTATTTGTCGACGGCGGGATGCGCGCCACGTGGAAGATCGGGCGGTCCTGGTGAGCTGGCGCTTTTCTTCGTCTGCACTTGAGCCGGATCGACGGTGGAGGCGAGGACACGTGGAAGATCGAACGGGGTGGAGCTCGGGTGCCTCTCTCCTCTGCTGCTATCGGTCCAGATGAGCCCCTCCAGGTGATCGACGGTCGCTGCTCCTCGGAAGATGGACGGCTGGGATCAAGACTGGAGCGGAGGAGCCATCGGACGGTGCTGGAGGATGATGGAAGAACACTCCGCCGGCGAGCTTCGCCGGCCTCGTACGTGGGCTGTAGTCCTCCTCAGCTGCTCCTGATGATCGGAGAAGACCCGCTGTGATGCCCCGCAGCTGGTGGTAGCCTCCGATGGCCCAGCCGAGCCCAGGAGGGGCTCCGACGAGGCTGGCGGCGAGCGAGCTCCTGGACTGAAATCGGGAAGCCTCAGATGGCCTCCTCGGTCCCTGCAAAGCAAACCAGAAGCTTCGCGGGTCGAGGGCAAAGTGCCTCGTCCCAAAGAAGCGGGGTGACGGTGGCTGGTGGGTCGGTGCGAATGAGCTCCGGCGAGCGGTAGGTGGTGGAGCTCGACTCCCAGCTCCGGGGCGAGCTGGGTTGGATGAGTGGGCGTAGAACGTGCGTCGGAGGGTGGCGAAGGTGTGTGGGGGTTCCGATGATCGAGATATTACGCGAGATGGCCGGAATCAGGGGAACACGTCGGAGAGTCGATTTGGGCGAAATCAGAAATTAAACGAAATGGAAGAGCTAATCGACTACCTGGGTGGATCGGAAGACTGTGCTGGAGTGTGGCTAACTCCCGGTCGTCGCCTCGAAGGTCGTCACTGCCTGAGGCTCGAGCTCCAACTAGGTGGCGGAGCACGGCGGCGCACGGCTGCCGGATCGATGGTCGGGCACCCTCCTCCTCGCTGCAACACGGCAGACGGAAGCTGTCACCTTGCTGAATGCAATGGAGGTCACGGGAGTGAAGGTGGAGAGCCAAAGATGAAGCATGAATGCGGCGGAGCTCAGGCTTTATATGGTTGCAGGTCCGGGAAGAAGGGCTCGGGTCCGGCTCGAGTGAGCACGGATCCCTAGGATCGATGTCGGGCGAGATTCCCGGGTACCTGGGGGGTGATTAGGACCCTGGGTTAGGCTAAATGGGGATCGGATCTGGTGGGGATAATTAAAAGAAGTCGGGTCCAAAAGCAGATCCGCGACTCTGTGGTCCAGGGGGGAAAGTTGACCGGGGGTCAACAATCCCCCGTGGACCAATTAGAGCCCGCCAAGGCCTGAATTTTAATTTGATTTTTTTGGGACTTTAAATGGCCGAATTTTCCAAAACTTAAAACATGAAATATTTTTGTTTTAATTTTTTCTATTTTTTTGTGATTTTTAATTGATTTTTGGGAATAAAAATAAGGTATTTACATAATAGGTCTATACATATGTATATGTACAATATGGGGTTTTTTTTATTTTTGATTTTTAATTAGTTATTTCTATACATTTTTATTCCTATTTTATATTTTATTTATTTATAGAATAAAATGAGGAATAAAAGGATATTTTTATTTTATTTATATACATGGGTGAAATAAATAGTTATATACATTTATATATATGGTATATACACAATGTATTTTTGTATTTTTAATTTTGTGATTTTTATTTGATTTTTGTTTTGATTCTTGTTATTTTATTTATTTACAATATATATGTGCCATAGAATATTTACAAAAAGTTTTGAAAATAAATAAATTTATTTACAAGGTTAAATAGATAAGGGGGGTGGTTTATGTACATGGTGAAAGGTGTTTTTGAGTTTTTCTGTATTTTAAATTTTTATTTTGTTTTTAATAGTGTATAAATATTTACAACATATTTTTGGTTGAGAAAAATATAATTTATTTATTTACATAGGTATTTACACATGAGCACCTATCTCCCTCTACTTGGCTTTTTATGCGGTCAGGCCCATGCTGAGCCCTCCCTTGGGTTAGATTGCTCAATATTTATTCTAAATATTTCCCTCTTTTTCTTTTTACTCTTTATTCTTTTATTTTTGCACAAAAACATGCTAATTACATATTTTTACAAGATGCATGCTTTTGTTAATTATTCCTATTTACACATATCTACATGCATTTGCATAGGTTTTTGTAGCTAAAATATAAGAATAAAGAGTGATGAATGGGTATTCATCAAGTTCCTCTAAAGTAGTAACCCAACCTATCTGAGTGGAGATCCCGCAAAGTAGGTTCAATGTGGTAATAACAAGCTGTCTGGGGAACTGGTTGGCACTCTTGGTTCAATGTGTCTTATCCCTGGAAGCATGAGTGCCATTTAAGCTGCAAGTTTAGGAAGAGCATAGACTCTGAATGGGTTCAAGCCATTGGAAAGGATGTTAGCAGTGCATCCTTAGAGAATGCCACCTATGTGAGTGTTACTGTGGGCCACAGTTAAAGGAAGAGGGTCTTTCCTGAACACACTCATGAAATAGGACAAAGGTGTATGGTCTTTAAGAGCACCAACCCTGAAGATTGTACCAAGAACAATGCTTTGTTGTTTCTACCGTATACTTTAACACCAAGGTCTAAAGTTCAAGACGTAGTTCACTTCGTTCCTATTAAAGTAAAAGTAGTAAACTCAAGTAGAGATTCAAAGCGGAAGGTACCTTTATTGGGAGTAAAGTGTGGTAGCCGAAAGTTGTGTTTTAACTCTCTTTGAATCTCTTTTTCACTTCGTGGGGGATTGTTGTATTCAGAATTGTAATTAGATTTTAATTGGAAAGTCTATTACTGAAGTTAATTTGGTTTCAATTGGGAAACCAAATGGCTTAGACGAAAAGTTGAGAATCCCCAAATTTGAAACGTGGAAAAGTTTGGGTGGAGGTTTAGTACCATACTTGGAGCTCTAAATTTTTGGTGGACTTATATATGAGTTCACACTCCAAGCTCTTGTAGCAATAGTAGAGAGGAGGAATGGAGGACCACACACGCGTGCGCACGCTCCGCTTCGTCTCCGGCACGAGCTCGGGCTTGGATCTCGATACTTTTGCTACGGGTTCATTTGGTAAGTCGATTAAATTCATCACATGATTAATTTGGTAAGTTGACTAAAATGGGAATTCAACTCGTCGTTATGGACATGATTCTAACTGCAGTTTCGGGATCCGAAATGACGCGCCCGTTGAGGGGTGTTTTTGGAAATCGAAGTGTACTGCGCTAGGGCATGCGACTGTCTTTATATCTCCCTTCCCCCACATTGTTTTCTTCACTCGCAAGAAAAACTCACGCCGTCCCTTTTGCGTTATGGCTCTTCCTCTCGCAGACGAACTACCCTCTCCTTCTCTCGGTTGCAGTTCTCTGAGGTACATCCGAGGATGATGTCATCGGTGTGCGCAGATGAAAATCGTGTTCCGTCGTATCCTGGGAGTGAATCGCTAGTACCCTACGCACCGGTTTTGGGGGGACGATATCCTCTCTAAGGACAGTCCATTTCATGGACGCTTCGGTGATTTCTAATCTAATCTTTCTTATATTTTTTTTGTTGCAATTCGTTTATTGCTGTCCCTTTGGATCTCGCCCTAATTTATGTTTCCGTTCGTTTAATCGATTCCTGCCTGCATTCTGTAATCGGATAATGGATTGGATCTCCATGATATTAATATTTATAATACGTAATGCTTTTCTTTTAATCCATTTGTATTCGTGTAATTATTGTTTATGCGGTAACGATCCTGTTCACAACACGGAGGAGGTGCAGGTTGGGGTCGTGGAGCTAGGGATGTGTTCGGACAGTTATGCCCCTCTTAGTTGCGTCATGGTTTAAAAAAAACATGATTTAGTTCAACTTATTGATAATTAAACTAAGGAAAGAGCACAAATGATAACCGTGGAAGAAGTTAATGATACAACTTATATTCCAAAAAAGAAACGAACATAGCTGGTATGACAAAGTTTGAGAGGGGCAAGTAATGAAAACCCTTAAATTTATGAATGGACTTTATATTGTTAATTATATTACTTTTTAATAGTACATTCGTCATATAAAAAAGAAGAGAGAAAAATCACTTTATTTAAAATAGTTCATTTATAAATAGGTTAAAATACATCATGAATATCGTTCAAAACTTTCAAACTCAGAATTTTAACACTCCTCAACCTTTGACATTTCCTCTTCTTGTTCTTCTTAAAATTTCCTATATCATTTTCGTATTTGCGGTAAGGGCATGCTTACAATAAGTTTTCCATAACACCTCCCAAAATGATTGTGATGTTGACCCTACGAGCAAAATGTTTCTTATTCGACTTTCGAAATGAAACTAAAACTTCTCTCTTTGATAACAAGCAGGACTAAATTATTGCATACATGTTGCTCATAGGTTTATCCATAAGTCGACATCAATACGACTAGTTCCAGCAAAAATTAGTGCCGGCCAAAAATCTACATTATCCTTTGTGGCCTCTATCATCTTTTTCTGTTATAATAGTTTGGTAGCCACTTGTGGCCTTCTTAGTTGATGGTATTTAATTAACAACATCCTAACTCCTACTTCCTTCCCCTTCGTTTTTAACTTCTCTTTCTCCTTTTAATGATATAACAGTGGAATGTAATGCCATTTAATTCTTGAAGTGACAGCTCATCAGAAAAACTGGCAAGCAAATGTATCCATTAATTGATCATGAAATAATGCTTTATGTTGATGGATAATAGAGCGAGGATGATGATGGGGGCTAAAATATAAGAAAACCTAATCTCACAAACCTAATTCAATAATTATGATAGAGATCATAGCTGTGGAAGCACACAGATTTGGTCTCACAGGGCCCGTAATGTTGACATCCTGCTGCCACAGCTCCTTAGAAGATCTGATTGCCCTCTTCTCCTAAGAAGGATGGATGAGAGGGTACTGTATGAACTCATTCCCCTTGTTCTTATCCCCAAACACTGCTTCCATTTTTACAGGCTGTGGGGCTTTCCTGCTGCACTGAAATAGTGGTCCATCGCCAATTAATAAAACGCTAGCTCTCATCTTCATCTCCCATGCACTTCTGAGTTGGGTCTTTGGAAACATATGCTTCATCCTCTTCTTTTTGGACGTGACTCTCCGCGCAGCTGTTTCAACTTCCATCGCACTTTTTGCAGAATTGGCATTGAGTGAGTGAAGGTATATCGACTAGACAAGGATGGCCAGTAAAACGATGTAAGTCCACAAATTATTTCAACAAT
>JAZKJV010010649.1:900000-905000 GCA_037367405.1 Ottelia alismoides
TATATATATATATATAGGGGAAAATGGGGTTGCCCCCTAAGGGTAGGCAACATGACTGCCCCCACCCCATTTTTCGCAAATTTTTATTTTTTTGGAAAATTATTACCATGTATATTCATCCCTATATCCCTTCTATATGTCATTCGAATTTTGTCAGAAACAGAGACTCCTACGACCTCCATCCAGACGTCATTTTTTAACGGTCGCAGGATTTTTTAAATCTATTCTGTTCGGATGGAGGCCGTAGGGGTCTCTGTTTCTGACGAAATTCGAATGGCATATAGGAGGGATATAGGGATGAATATACATTACGATATTTTTCAAAAAAATAGAAAATTTTGCCCCAAAATGGGGCGGGGCAGCCCCATCAACCCCTATATATATATATATATATATATATATATATATATATATATATATATATATATATATATATATATATATATATATATATATAGGGGGCCCTTCTAATGAGGTGGGTCTTTCCTGAAATTCAGAAAGCCACTATCAAATTTGTAAATTACGTAACAGTTTTGTAAATTTAAACTACATATTGTAAAATTCTGACGATTATACAGTTATGTAAAATATATCATCCATATTGTAACAAACTTTTAATGTCAAATATAATAATATTTTCATAAATTTTTCATGATATACATATTATATTAATATTTAATATTAAATTTATGGAGTTAGAATGTGTAAAATAAATAGACTAAATGCTTAAATTGACGTGGCTTTCCATGCATCCAGGAAAGGTGCACCTCATTTGAAATATTTCCTATATATATATATATATATATATATATAGAGAGAGAGAGAGAGAGAGAGAAACACACAAACACACACACACACACGCACACACACATATATATATATAGACAGAGAGAGAGATTGGTTCTAATGAGGCAGGTCTTTCCTGAATTTTAAAAAACCACTACCAAATTTGTAAATTGTGTAATGATTTTGTAAAGGGATATTTACACAAATAGCCCTGAGTAATTTTGTAGTTATATTCATAACCCTATATAATCACGAATTACATCCAAGACCTTGAATAAATGCTCCATTTTAAACCCATAACCTTATGTTAGTTTAGTTCATTAACATAATCAGATGATTGAGTTAATCTAACCAATCCTTGATCTAAGGGTTGGGGTTAATCAAAAGTTTAAAAAAGGAAAAAAGAAAATATTTTTCGATGGATTTGGGAGCTTGTAGGCATGGGATGCTTGGGGAGGCTTCAACGAGGGATTGCAGGTAGCCGGGAGGCATCGATGGGGGTTACAAGCATCAGGATAGGGGCTTCCAAACGAGAGTGGGGCGATTTGAGGTGGAGGGCAGCAGCGGGGATAGTCGACCTCTCTCTCGATGATATCGAGGAGGTGGGCTACAACCGGAGCATGAGCTTCATGTGGCTCCGACAGAAGAAGAAGATACAATACAACTTCAAGAAGATCGCCTGCCTCGTGTCATACGACAACAAAGGTGACCGCCTTCGTGGAGGATCGGTGCAAGAAGAGGATGACCGAGGTAAAGAGCTGGGAGTTGCTGCTCCGAGCTCCCTAGATCTACATATCTAGTCATCCATCTATAATACTGTCTACATCATGAACAATTACATCTTATGAATGCTCTTTAAGGTGCACGCAGTGTATCTTCAAATTCTGTAACGCAATAATATAGGGATTGTCTTTGTTTGCTTTGATTATGTAATGTCGTTGCTTCCTCCGCTGATTTGAAATTGCAGGTTTCTTTCTTTGTCGTTGTCAATATAACTAGACTTTCCACATGTTATTCATAAGTAAATCATACATCATTGTGAGATGTGAGGGGGCCTTGCAGGTCGGAGAAGGGAGGCGATGAGGCGGGGGCTTATAGAAAACAATGGAGGGGCACACACAGGTTTGCAAGCAGGGGGTGTAGGTACTGAGGGAGAGTCTTCGACAGGGGTTGCAGGCGTAAGGAACAGAGGGCCTTGCAAGCGATAGGGTAGGGGGAGGCTAGAGGAGGATGGTGGTGGTTTCATTTGTAAATAATAGAAACTTAAATGTATAAAATGCAAAATATTTTATGGATACCATCGTATGGAAAATTAGATGGAAGTTGGGGTTATGGGTGTAAGAGAAGCACTATTCAGGATCCTATGTGTAATTCGTGATTATCCAGAGTTATGTTTATAATTAAGAAATTACTTAGGGTTATGGTGTAAATATCCCTTTTGTAAAATATAAACTGCATATTGTAAAATTATGATGATCATATTATTTTGTAAAATATAACATCAATAATGTAAATAATATTTGTTGTTCAATATAATATTATTGTCATAAATATTCTTGATATACATGTTGTGTCGATATTTATTATTAAATTTATGGAGAAAGAAATTGTAAAATAAATAGAAAAAAATACCAAAATTGATGTGCTTTTCCATGCATCCAGGAAAAACTGATCTTATTGGAAGTTTCTCATATATATATATATATATATATATATATATATATATATATATATATATATATATATATATATATGGGTAAAATGGGGCTGCCCCCAGGGAGTAGCCAACTTGGCTACTCCCACCCATATTTTTCCCTCATTTTTTTATTTTTTTGAAAAATTAAAATTTATATATTCATCATTATATCCCTCTCACATTCTATTAAAATTTCATCAGAAACAGAGACTCCTAAGCCTTCCATCCAGACGTTATTTTTTTAACGGTCGCAGGATTTTTTAAATCGACCATGTTTGGATGGAGGCCGTAGGAGTCTCTGTTTCTGACGAAATTTTAATAGAATGTGAGAGGGATATAATGATGAATATAAAAAATTTTATTTTCCAAAAAAATAAAAAAATGAGGGGAAAATATGGGTGGGAGTAGCCAAGTTGGCTACTCCCTAGGGGCAGCCCCATTTACCTCTCTCTCTCTCTCTCTCTCTCTCTCTCTCTATATATATATATATATATATATATATATATATATATGGGAAAAATGGGGCTGCCCCCATCCCATTTTTTGGAATTTTTTTTTGGAAAAATAATATCATGTATATTCATCCCTATATCCATCATATATGCCATTCGAATTACGTCCGAAACAGAGACTCCTACGACCTCCATCCATATGTCATTTTTTTAACAGTCGCAGAATTTTTTAAATCGACCATGTTTGCATGGAGGCCGTAGGAGCCCCTGTTACTGACGAAATTCGAATGGCATATAGGAGGAATATAGGGATGAATATACATGTCGATATTTTTCAAAAAAAAATAAAAAATTCTGCGAAAAAATGGGGCAGGGCAGCCCCATCAACCCCTATATATATATATATATATATATATATATATATATATATATATATATATATATATATAGACACACACACATGTATACATATATATACGTACATATATATAGGATTTAATGGGGTTGCCCCCTGGGGGCAGCCAACATGGCTACCCCGCCCCCTATTCTACACATTTTTTATATTTTTTTTGAAAAATAAAACCATGTATATTCACCCCTATATCTCTCCTATATGCCATTTGAATTTCGTTAGAAAAAGAGACTCCTACGGCCTCCATCGAGATGGTGTCGATTTAAAAAATCCTGTTACCGTTAAAAATGATTGTCTGGATGGAGGCCGTAGGAGTCTCTATTTCCGACGAAATTCGAATGGTAAGTAGGAGGGATATAGGGATGAATATACATGGCGATATTTTTTGAAAAAAAATAAAAAAAGTGTCGAAAATGACGCGGGGGCAGCCATGTTGGCTGCCCCAAGGGGGCAGCCCCATTAACCTCATATATATATATATATATATATATATATATATAGGATTTCTTTCAAATAGGACGCAGTCCTTCCAAAGCTAAGGAAGGCCAACCCCTTTTTTGTATAAAACAGGATGACTTTAATATAATACATATACAGTTTTGTATTATAATGTGCAGTTTTAATGTTTCTATTATAATGCGTAGTTTTGTATGCGGCTTTCTATTTATAACATGCACCTATAATACAAACTATATACGTATTCTACTAAAGTGCCATGTTTTATACAAAAAAGGGGCGTCCTTCCTTAACTCAGGAAGGACTGCATCCTATTTGAAAGGCCCCCTATATATATATATATATATATATATATATATATATATATATATATATATATATATATATAGGAACCCTTTCAAATGAGGTGGGGTCTCACCGATATTGTGGTGAGCCATCACTCAGATTCGTCAGATCTCAATCTGACGGTTGCATCAAAAAACTCATCCAAAAGGGTATTTTCGTCTTCTCAATTTAATTAAATTCGAGATTCATTTATTGATTTCAAATTGCCATTCTAAGCTTTTTCTCGATATGGTATTTTCACTAATGCATTTATTGATTAATTACTAATTTTATTCCAAACGTTCTGGAACAACCATAGCTTTGTAAAATATATGTTCCTCTTTGCAATTTCATTAATATATTTTGTAGATTGTTATCTCTGTTTTGTAAATGGGTACATTAATTTTGTACTCCAGCGAGTTTTGTAAGAGTAATTTCTTCTTTGTAAACTTCAGTCTATTTTGTAAATTTGTGTTCGTTTTGTAAAAATTCCGTGAGTCTTTGTAACAATATATCGCGCCTTTATAAAATTCACGCAGAGCTTTGCAAAATATGAAAACAAAAAATGAGATTTGTAAAAAAAGTTAATCAAATTGTAAATATTAAACACATATTTGTAAAATAATTAGACCACAATGTAAATCGGTATCTCGCCTCCCATGCCCCGCGCGGTCGCTCCTCCGCTCAATGGTCCTTGCATGAAAAACAAAAAATGAGATTTGTAAAAAAATGAATCAAATTGTAAATATTAAACATATATTTGTAAAATAATTAGACCACAATGTAAATCGGTACCTCGTCTCCCACGCCCCGCGCGGCCGCCTCCTCCGCTCAATGGTCCTTGCACGAACCGCCTCCTCCGATCGACGGTCGT